>RQTK01001514.1:0-77939 GCA_003991915.1 Elysia chlorotica
GGTTTTAAACCAGCAATGAATGAACGATACGGAGCACTGTCACTCATTCCACCGTGTTTCACACGGATTTGTTACTTTTCTAGCGCAAATCTTTCTTAACAGATCATTACGTTTGGGGGACACAGAAATAATTTTGTAAAGCTGGACATGTTTGCAAAAAAATATCCTTGCTTCACTAGCACAGGACAACGTCTGCTTTAACACTAAATTTGCTTGATGTGCATAACAGTGCACTAAATGAACACGCGGGAACTCGTTTTTTAACAAAGCCTGAACACCATTTCTTTACCGCTATTACAAGCTGCACCGTCGTAGGTTTGTGCAATCAATTTATGATTCAAGTTAAAAGGTTCCAGCTCTTCTTTTAGTACTGCTGCTAATCCGAAACATGTTCTGTCCGTTACATTAACAAATTTTACAAATCTTTCCACTGGTTTTGTGCCCTTCACAAATCTTAACACTATAAAAACTGGGATTTGTATGCAATATCTGGTCTCGTCAGCTTGAATAGACACATAGTCAGATGCTTTAACGTCCTTCAAAAGTTCATAAAAAAAAACATCGTGTAAACAGTCTAAAAGTTCATTTTGTTATGTTTTAGAAGTAAACTTAGCGACTGTTGCATTCTCTAAATGTTCCTTAACTTGGGCGTGGGGTCTGACTTAGATAAAAGATTCAATAAATCTAGAAAAACTCTTTGATTGTGAGAGACACCCCTCTCGAACACCAAGTCCGTGACTCCCACAAAATTTCCACTTCCCTGTTGTGACGCTTTGTGGCCAGCACTCAGTTGACATAAAATGTTGGCGGTGCCAAATACAGCAAACTTTACTCAACAGTTCAAGTGATGATCACTTTTCTCATGCTTTCTTAAACGTTCAGAAATATGCTTAAGTCCTTGTAGCTTGTTCTAGCTCACACGAAATTACCTATCGATTTATCACTTGCTTGACTTGATCCAAACAAGAGACCAAAAAAACTCGTAAGAGACTTTTTACGTTCACTCGCATTCAACCATTAATTTTTGTCCTTTTGAACAAGCACGAGGTCGTTTTCCGACTTTGTGATAAAAAACAAAATGAGTAGACTGGTGCGGCCCTTAACGTTTGATTTCTATCTTTCTTCCTGACTTAAAGAACTGAAAGACTTCTTTAATAATTCACCTACTTCATTCATAATTAACAGTTTACAATGTCACTGTGCAACATTTTTTTTACAAGTAAATATTAGCAAAAGTAAGTCGATTCTAGATCGAGTTAGATCACAACTTCTCAATGTAACCTCCGGAGACACAGCGTGGTTCTTCATTGTTCCTCTGGATTTAACTTCCGTGTGTCCTATGGAGTCCGGATCTCGTGATGAAGCCCGTTCCACCGTTTGGGAAACCGTCTGTTTGAGATGACTCAAGTACTCCAGATGGCGTTGAAGATAGCTATCTGGAGACGGACAGCGATCCTGTTGGGTCTGACTGGGCAACAGAACATGAAGTGGCAAGGTTGGAGCACGGCCGTAGAGAAGGGTAAATGGGGAATGCCCTGTGGTGCTGTGTGGAGTGGTGTTGTAGAAGTACACCAAATAAAAAAATGTTTTATTTTATCAATGCACAACACATGACAGAACTGTTTCATTGTAACAGAATGCTTTATACGTTATAATAGACGGGTAATCATTATTAAAGCAAAGTATACACTGTATATATGAATATATATATAAGTAGGCCTATTACGAACTGAAAAAGGATAGAATATCCATACAGAGTGACAGACAGAGACAAAATCAAATATAGAGAGGTAAAGATTCTCACTTAATGACTTATCAAGGGGAACCAACTGAAACTTTAGTGAAGTCTGTACGGAGTATTAATATCCACTGGTAGTGGCATGCTGCCTCTTAAAAGACATTTTCTGCTGAATGGCTTGTATATATAAATAATAACATGCTTTCATCTAGTCACAGATCTTCTAGACCTATTTTGGTGTCTGTTTTATTAATGTGAAAAATATATAGGAAATTGTATATTTTAGAAAACGTAGATGTCTAGTCACTAAATTTTCTTTCAGAATTGCAAAAAGTTGAAAAAAATAATCGCATCTTTCTGCAGGTACAGGTTCCACATAGCACTCTACCTTAAATAACAATAAGATGATACAATAATACAGTTAAAGAAAAGAACATTTTAAAACAAAAATTCCACTATACTACTTTACTAACTCTTTAAAATTCGAATGTGCACTTTTTTAAACGATACATAGATATATAGTGCAAAATGTTCAGCTTCGTTCCATACACTTTACATTGCTCAAAAAAGCGATTTTAATATAAAAAGTTACATAGACATTACTAGTCTAAAAATATTGGCAGTCCAATTCTGATTGGCATATACAGATCTATATAATCTGTAATAAATAAAAATAATTATATTTCTCAAAGAGTCCATTTAAAAAATTGTTCCATGTAAAAAGACACCATAATAATAATACAAATGTACATAGTTTTTATATCCAAAGGTGGTGCTCTATGCGTGTAACATTATTAAAACTTGGAAATAAAAACCATAGTGGTGGACTAAAAATGTATTTTATATGACATTCAGAACAGTAAAAAAAAAATAAAAAATAATAGTACATTTAGAAGGGTATGACATTATTACCTACTAGTTAATATTAAACATTTGTTTAAACAATCATTGTATTTACAGTATCCATGTTATCTACACACACATACATAAACATATATATATATAAATATATATACATATACACACACACACACACACACATACATATACATACATTCATTTTTAGAAAAAAAAATTATACACAGGCACAACAAACTATGGTGGCATCCAGTTTGACTGATCAAAACTTAGTACCACATTTATGTGGGATTGCAAACTAAGTCTAAAAATAAAATGTGGCCCACATTCAAGGCACATTTTGAAAATGTAGAAGCTGTTTTGAAATTTTTGAGTCTATTTTATATAATTGGAAAAGTGCAGCGCCTACCCAAACTCGAGATTATTAATCAAAGATGCCAACAGAGCCATTACTTTTTTTTACTGAACTTCTCCCATAAAGCAGCAAAGCATATTGGATTACAATACAGTGTGCATGACTCCTTATCTGATTTTCGATTTGCCGACTTTTCTCTACAACAGAAAAATAAAAAAATATATCCAAAATGGGCATCACTGCATTTTTTATTTATTTGTTCCTATGAATTACTGGTTATATTCTTTCTGATATTGCAAAGGGAATTCATGATTCATAAAAACAGTGCAATCTGCTTATTTAAGACAAACTATGCTTTTGTTTAATCTATTTCTGAGACACCAGTTCATTTTTCTCTTTACTTCACTGTTATTACATGTAATCAACTTGGGGTAAAACAAACTTCGGGGCTATACCACCAGGGGTTTATCTTAAGCAAATGCTGCTGTGTAATATCTTCTAAAAAATGACACCTTTTATAGAATATAAAGGAAATCAGTCAAAAGAAAAATATTGTTCAACACCATCTAATTCCATACAATTGTATGCATGTCCATTTATACTGTAGGCAATGGAAACCATAAAAAAAAACAAAGTCTGATAATTCAAATTTGTCACAAACCGAAATTTGCAGAGGAATAGGTTTTTTTTTCCTTTTCTCTTTAACTCTATAACACTCAGACTCACAATTCAAAGTCTTCCTGGTTAGTTTCCCTTAATTTAAAGCTGATACAACCAACAGGCCTTGGTGGATCCTTTAAGTCGGGCATTTGCTTTTTCAACAGTCAAATTACCGCTGCCTTTTACAAGTACTTCATTAAGTGTATCACGCCTTTTCTTGATCACTTGTTCAAATTCTTGAAAAGTTTTGAAAGTTCTTCCCACAAAAAGATTCAGATTTAGTGATACTTCTTCTGGAACCGGCTCCATGTTGCTGTTGAACTTGCACCGCTCAGATTAAAAAACGGATACGTCGAAGAGCAGAGGTCCAAGAAAGAAAGTAGAATTAAGCTTAGCGCCTGCAGCCCTACACATTCTAAAAAAAACCTTTGCTGTGATTGGATTGCTTTAAATAGTAACAACGAGAATTTTGATGACGTTTTACGCATGTTGCTTCGGTAGGTACACGTGTACCCACGGAAGCATAACCATTTTTATTTCCTCCTTTTTTTGAGTAAGCGAACGATTAAAAAAACGAATGAAGCCGAATGTGGATAATTTCCACTTCCGCATCTAAGGACGCCGAAAAAAATAATTCTCTGGAGCTCCCTTCAATTTCCAAGTTTCATTCCTTGCTCTCATTGATCTTTCTAAACTACTTAGATTAAATAGCCTACAGTTTTCATGCTTACTGGGCCTAGTAGATAAGCCCTCTCTTGATTTGGACTGGGCTAGGGTAACACATCAGGTAATTGCTCCAAAACTAAGTCTAGATGGCTAAAGTTACCGGTATCGCGAGTGATTTGTTCTAGACCTGAATTGTTTCAGCCTGAATAGGCCTAGATCTATATGGATTTTGTCCAAGTTTTTCTATAGGCACTAGAGGTAGATCTAGTGTTTTTGTCCAAATTTTGACATACACACTAGGTCTATATAATTAGAGTTCTTGTTCAAATCAAATTCCTTGATTGTACCATCTAATATAGCTATATATTATAGATAAGCTCTCTCCTAATTTAATTTTCTAAAATGTGTCCTGGGTTGAGAGAAATATTACTTAGGCTACTGTATTGAACCATAACAGTCGATAATTATGCTTCTTAGCTGCCTTTGGTGTGAGAAAACTACAGACTCCAGGCTCATCTACGTAACTGGCTTAGCACCTCTTAACTGGGCTCTGCGGGTTACTACAATTGGCAGTGGGTCTCATTCATTCTTTATTCCTCCTTCTTCCATCACGCAAGAAACTCATGATTGGGTATACTAGCTCTTGCAATATCAACCAATAAAATCAGTCAATAGTTTGGTGGATTCTTGGCCTCCCGGTCTTGTAATAACGCTTAGCACTGATGATAGCCTGAATCTCTAAGAGGAAAAGGGGCAGAGGAAAGATCATGAGTACACCGGTGGTTTTTAGATCTGTTTAAGAAGACAGATGGACCATTGATGTGGAAGAAGATGGTTTTGAAAGGCGTGCTTTGACTTCACTTATTCACATAGGATTTTTAAACACCTCCCCACTGAGACACAAACTCCGTAGAGGTTGTGTCAGTCCTATATCCCACGTCTGATGTGTGACTGTTGTGCTCGATAGAGGTTGTGTCAGTCCTATATCCCACGTCTGATGTGTGGCTGTTGTGCTCCGTAGAGGTTGTGTCAGTCCTATATCCCACGTCTGATGTGTGACTGTTGTGCTCGATAGAGGTTGTGTCAGTCCTATATCCCACGTCTGAACTTTCGGCTCCGTAACCCACATCTGATGCGGGGTCAAAGTACTCTGAGTCTGCAGCGTTTGCTTCCGGCCTGTCATCAAAATCTCCACACACTTCCACGAGTAAACATCTTTTCCATGTTTCCACACATTTCGTAAATATTTCAAAAGTTTGCACCGCTCCAAAAACGGGTCATGGCCACGTGCAACTATTCCCTTCAGCACTTCTTTCCACAACTCTGTGACCATGCTTCTTTTCTGGACCTCATTCATTTTTCTTTTTTTCTTTGATCCGCTTTCTTTCTCTCCCTCCACGATCTCAACAGAAGACATGCCAGGATCACATCTGTTTGCCTCAATCACAACCCCTAATGTCCTGGTTAACCAATGAATAGGAATGTCATCAAAAGCTGCCAGCCCAGCAGCATGCCTGTAAAGCAAGAGATGCCAGCAGGGAAGTTGGCGTTGAAGGTTGAAGAGGCAGCTGCATTTATTACCGTTCACTTTGTAAATAGATGACTGAACATCAGATCTCTTGTGAAACACACGCGCCTCTTCAAATTTGATTTCCACTGCAGACTCCCCCGGTGTAGCTTCTATCTGCTGTTTTAGAAGTTTGCAAGCAGCGGATGTGATATCCTGCGATCTGTCCTTTAACTCTGCAAAGAGACTAGATGGTCCATTTTTTTAATGCAGAACTTTAGATTTCATCTTGAGGTCTGTGAACTTTTGAAGGAATTTGACATCTTCCGTCTCATGTAGCTTTAGAATCTGGCCTATAAGTTCTGGTAAGCTTTTGTGGTGATTTGCTATAGTTTTTAATTTCCTGTTATGCCTCTCAAGGCAATTGTTTGTGAAATTGCCCCAAGTTATAACATGCTTGGTGCAGTGGTGTGCCCAAAAAGCCTTACACGGCAGCCAGTTTTTCTTCATATAAATCTTCAAGTTCTGAGGCAGTTTTGTGAATGCCAGTTCAAATTCAGTCTCAGAGTCTGTGTACAGCATTTTCATGAGAAGTGACTTTGCCTCAGACTTCACGTGTTCTGGGAGGCCTTTCGTGTACTTGGAAATGCAGTCGTGAAATGTTTTTGACACATGGAAACGACAGAGCAAATATTGGTATTAGGCAGTACAGCTTTCAGTGCCGCTATCTCAGCCTGGTCTTTGTCAACTATAAAAGTTTTTGTGCTTGCAAGGCAAGGATTCATTGTTGAAAAGTGGGCAACAACATCTGTCAGCGTTTTTGCTGTTTCGTTTTTGGTGATTGCATAAGCTACTGCATGACCACAGCTGTCACTATCAATGACCAAGAACACATATAGTGGGTAACCTAAATTATTTAGGCAGTACGTGCCATCTATCAAAACAACACTTGGAAATGCTTTTAAGTAGTTCCTCATGGAAGAGGTTTGAAAGAAGATATGCGAAACGTTTTTGGAACTATCAGCCACAACAGAAAACTGTGCACAATCATCTTGTTCCACCATCTTTGCCAGCACATTCAAGTTTCATCTTCCACAGTCCTGCTTCTTGTGTCTAGCAACAGCATTGCTGATGTCAGTACGCTTAAAGCAAATGCCTGTAGCATCACGCATATGTCATGAAGACTGCCATAAGTCACACCAAGTTGAATAACTTTACAACTGTCTCTTTGTGCTCATCAGTCATTTTCATCTGGAAGGGATAGTGGCACTCTGCATGTAGATTGAAAGACAAAAAAAAAAAAGATTCAAGTTAAAAGGAGAAGATGACATTTAAAAAGGGAATTTGTTAAACCTTTATAAATTACTTTCATTTAACTAGACTTTGATTTATTTCATCTCTAACCAACTGCTCACTTTCCCATCTAACTTTGTATGAATGTATAAATTGTTCATTCATCTTTCTGCTTGTGAGCAAGTTGTATGTGTTGTTAATTTTTAAGTTTTGAAATGTAATAGTACAATGTGGAACTTTTAATCAGGAGTCCCCTCTTCGAATTCCAATGAGACATGTTTTCTAATGATCGAATTTGTGTCAATATAAATAACACGATCGGACCTAAAATCCTATTATTCCTAAAAAGAAGATCAAACAGCCATTTCGTACTTACCTAATACTATAGTTAATCAAGGCTTTTTAAACCAGCTTTTCAGAAAACAACAAAGACCTCATTAATAAACACCGGGAAGATTTATAAATTTATCAGAATCCTTCTTGTTCAACCCTTCATACTGTGAGCATTATGAAATAGAAAACAAATATGACAAGAGATAAAAGAATGGAAAGGCTTACCCTCTTTGGAAGGCAGAACATGATTGTGGCTCATGTTGCATGTTACAATTTCCAAGACATCCTTCCCCTTCTTGGCGACCAGTCTCAAAGTCACAGGGCAGTCCAATTTGTTGGACCTGAAAAAAAAATTGTGTACGAGTAATAAGTAGTAAAACTAGTATAAATTTTTTTGTATATAGCAGAAACCATATATATGACTCGCCATTATAAAAGATGTTTACTTGAGGCAAACCAAAGGACTCGCACTTTCCAAATCAGCTAATCCATCAATCATGAAAAAAAAAAGTCAATACACATTCAGTCAGAGACAAAGTGGAAGGGTTTTGAGGAGGAAGTTCTCCTTTTAACTCTTTTGATGATAAAGTATGGGCACCTAACAAAATCAACATGGCCCGTAAATATGATCAAACTGTGCATGACAAATGATAAAAGGATAAAGAATTAAAGGCAGAGAGAAAAAGAATGGGAAGACAACATAACAGAATGGACAGATTTAAAGCTGGCTGAAGCCAATCTGTCACTTGCATTGATGTGTTCCCTACTTTCCACATAGGAAGACTATCAGAGAGTATAAGAAATTTGTCTAATGGACAGTTCAGTATAGATCTGTCTGCTTAATCAAACAGCTTGATCCATTGTAATACTTAGGAAAGTTTCTAATATTTGAAAGGATGAACATTGAAATACGATAAAGGCAAAACTGAGTTTCCAGAACATAAAGCAGTATTACAACATCTGTGCAGGCTTAAAGAAAATCCAATACTATTATTTGAACCCAAACTCATGCATGGATGTGAGGTGTGGACACTCAAAACAAATACAGAAGAATGTTCAACATGTGGAAAGCTGAGAAATTTAATGAAACATTTCTACACAAAAACAGGCAAAAAAATCACTAATAATATGCCTGCTATTACACCTTCTCACACCTTGTCCCTGTTGTGCCTCTCAAGGCTACATTTTCAATCTTGTTTGCTCCCCTAGTTTAATCTCTGATTTTATTGAGTCATATTTAAACCGTTAATAGTAGGCTAATATTTTTCTGGATTAATAGTTCCTACCTAACCCAACCACTCATCAATTTTTTTTTCATAATTTGATTGGAAAAAAAATATATATATATCTAAATGATTTAAAGATTATGTATAGTCATAAAATACACTGGAAAAAAATAATTTTGGATGCCTGAAAAAAGTTTCTTTTGTATTTTCACCTGTAGACAGAGACACACTCTCTCTTCCTTTGTCCCTCTATATCTTTATGTGCCTACACTTCTTTCCGCGCTATCTCCCTTTTTTACGTGTATCTTGATTGTGTACTTATTCGCAAATGTTTAGAGTTTAGTCATGAGACTAGGTTAAAATTGTTGTATTATTCTTGATTATCAGAACACAATAACATATGTATAAGTCGCAAAAAGTACATTTTTAGGCGCCAATCAACCAGAATTATAAAATATATAGCTGAAACATGTCATGACAACCAGAATGGTTGAAACGCACAGCAGGGGAAAACAATGAGAAAAGATAGTGGACTGAGCCACAGAATGGCTAAATTGAGGGAAAATGGTGAAAGCAATGATTGATTGGGAAGTGTGGAGGGGCATGCTATCTCCAGCGTTACAATTTAAGCACGGCACTTGATGAAATTATGTCATCTCTATATAGTTGAATCCATCTAGATTACACCACTTTCAGTTTTACGGAACTAGATCTACTGTAGACTACAATAAAGCAAAGGAAGGGGAGGAGGCTATTGGTTTGATAATGATAATAATTTTCTATGTCTATATAAGACAGTCCATGGATAGACTTGGACTAGGGGTTGCACAAAAACAATGTCTCAGAAAGTTTACAACTAACCCTAAGACATCTTATCTGCAGCCTTAAGCTGTACATGCTAACTGCGACCACATACATGTACTTCCAACTCCAAACACAATGTTCATAGAGTAGGCCTTACCCTCAGTTATCCTGCGATTTCAGGTAATCCTTACTCAGTGTGATCCCGACTCTGCTTACTGCCTTACAAGTTACATGGAAGCCATTCAACATGCCTACTATATCTAGACCTATGTAGCTACAGTAGATTCAGTCATTCATTATGAATTATGGGCCTAGAATCTAGACAATATATAGGCCTACATCTTTTTCAGTACAATGTGCTCTAGATCTAGATGCAGATAATAGATATATCTCTCTAGAATTCGAACTCGGGACCTTTTGCGTCGGAAGCCGATGTTCTACCCCTGGTTCACTGCGTCCCCCATGTTGAAGTGAAAGCGTTGTTCGTCTATTCGGATGGTACCTAGTTTGATCGCATTATGGGACAAATTCATCTATTTTTGTCATGTTTCAACAACTAATATTTGTAAGAGTGTGCGATCTGCTGGAACCATAGACATAATATACAACATGTAAACGAAGACTGGCTAATGGGCCCGTGCCGTGAATTTCACTTTTCAAGTGGTAGAACGTCAGTACCTAACTGAACTGACCCCCCCCCCCTTTCCCCATATTGGACGAATAGAGGGGGCGAGTTTTTTCACATAATAATGCGCAAATCGGCGAGGGGGCGCTATAGTTTTTGGGTCAAACATCGGCTTCCGACGCAGGAGGTCCGTGGTTCGAGCCCTGGCGATTTCGCCCACTACTGATTGGGTCGGTGTCAGTTTAATGAGGCCGACTGAGACAAGAGTCTTCGACCTGTTTCGTGTGTGGCAGCACATAAAATTGGCAGACGTCCGTCTTGGGGTCAGTCCACATATAGCCTATATAGTGCTGACATTGCACGTTAAACCAACTCATCTACATTGTACGGATATACATGAAATAGATTTAGATCTAGTTCAACTTGTACATAAATCTACATCAATACATTGATACGCGCACAACTTAGTTAGTAGGTTAGTTGGCTGAGTAAAAAAAAAAATCGTAGATGCCATTCTATTTTTGGAAGCACAGCGCATGGTTGAGGGTTGAATTATTAATACCAATGACATCATCTGAAAAATTACCAACGCTGCTCTCCCTTAGCTCGTCAATTTTTGTTGTCTTCACTCACCATCGCACTTCCGCTTTCCTTTTTCGTTGTCTATCGCCTACAAGGCAGATCCATCCTCCTACCTAGACATCAAACTTATCACAAATCATCTGTAAAAATGAAGGTCTACAAGTGTTTAATCACAGGTAAATTAGTTACAATGTTTCTTAGCTTGGTTGCGTGATGGTTTTACATACGTATAGTCTAAGTTTAGATTCAGAGATTAGACAACTTTCACTGGACATTCGGATGATTTTCACCCAGAAATAAAATTGATAATCTAGATTTAGATAAGAACCTAGATCAAGTCTTGATTGGTAAACGTCCTGATCTAGACCTAGCACTTTTTTCTGGTAAGAAGATGACCAGATATAGTCTTTGATCTAGTCTTATCTCTTATCTTGATAAGATGGTTGGTTCAAAGAAGCTTTACGCTAGGACCAGGCTACATAGAACCAATTATAAAATAGATTCTAGAATGTCAATGTAGTACTAGATATCTAAGTTTTAAAAATTAAAATTTAAAAGAACTGTGAGTGTGATTTTCTACACTGTATTTTTAGACCTAATCTAGATCTAGGTCTCCTCATAAGTCCCTTGCAAAAAAATAATTAAGAATCAAAGACCGTGAAATATTGATCTAGATCTAGATCTATCAAAATTAAATTTTTAATGTAGCCTACCAGGTCTAAATGAACCTGTAGGCTACCTGTATCATATGTATACTCTAGATTTAAGACCTGAGTGCCTGAAGCTGGATACTCAAGATTTTACCTGATTCACTGAAGTACAAAAAGTTTACCTTGTATTAGATTTGGATCTACTTAGGAAAATGTCCAGAGTGAGAGCTTTGAGGTGTGGGTCTTCATCCTGTGTTCCTCGTATTTTTACCACCGCTGCGCAGCCCTACGCGAGAGTCATCCATGGCATCTTTAAGGTTCAACTATACCAACTCATACATCCATCCTGGACAGACACAGACAATATGCAGAGATTCATTTTAGTGGTTATTCGTTCCTTGAGATAAACCTGTTGTCGCACGGCGGATAACAGCTTCAATTACGGACCGACACTTTTCTCTAGAGTGCTTTATAAGTAGGCCTATAGACCCTAGTAGTATATTTAGTCCCAGATAGTAATAAAATAAGGTCACAATAAAAATGATTCTTGAAATATTTGAAAATTTAGCTATGCGCATAACCACCAGCCACCCTTTTGGCCTAGATAGCTGGTCAAGCCAGAATCTAGGTTCACGTGTATGTGTGAAGAGTGATTCCCTGCCGACCATGATTGTGGTATTCAACGCTTCGGTTGGCATCTGTGTTGCTTGGGCGTTTATAGGCCCTTACCACACACACCCCGAGCCGCGGCTGTGGTACATTTATCATGGCCGTGTGCTGGTGTGTAGGCTTTGAATGAATTTATGTCTGTCTTTGTGTCTCCGTGGGGTGGCGTTTTTGACACTCCTATGTGAATCAGTCAAAACACACAGCATAGCTTTCATCACCATCTTCTCCTGTATCAATGGTCCATCCATCTATATACATGGGCCTAACACAGCCAGGTTACCCATGATATCTGCAGGGGGTATTTTGCTCCTTCCTCAGCACTTTTCAGTTTCCTTTTCTAGAGATTCAGACTATTATCGATGATATAACCGTCATAATGTGACTAGGGGTGGGAAGTAGAGAATCTGCCAAACTATTCGCTGATTTCATTGGTTGATATTTTGAGAGCCTATATACACATTAACGACTTTCATGCGTTTTTGAAAGGAATCATGAACAAAGGATGAATTAAAGCCCATTACCACTGTCGGTTGGCACCCCTCGTTGCCCAGTTGCAGTGCCTATAGTTTTCTTAAAGAGAGGCACTTATTTGTTACTTTGCGCTTTGTGGGTTTTATGGCGTACAGTCAAACCTGTCTAAGACGACCACTGAAGATCCTGGGTCAAAGTGGTCGTCTTGGACATGTCAAAACTTTCCGTTCTGAGTTCCCAACCACAAAAATATGTTGTTGGTTGCAGGCTTAGACTGCCGTACGGCCCATTAAAAAGAAGAAGAAGAAGAAGAAGGAGAAGAAGAAGAAGAAGAGGGAAAAGAAGAAGAAGAAGAAGAAGAGGAAAAAGAAGTAGAAGAAGGAGGAGGAGGAGGAGAAGACGACAAAGAAGAAGAAGACAAATTTTCCATAATGCGACTTTTATGTAAAACTGAGTGGAAGTTTGATGACCATAAAAGGAAGCAACGACCATTTATGGAACCTCCACTCATGGTCTTTTGAAGTTACAATCCGCCGTTCACCGAGGCCTTCTTGTCTGACACCTGTCTAGACGCGCAATCTTCCTAGTAACATCGACGCACTGGCTCGTGGTGGTCAGTTAAGCATGTCAAACAAACATACCGAATGTTAAGTCATCTTTTGTTTGCCGCACCTTTCATGGTCAAGACTGGTAAATGATGTTATCGGGTGGTCGCTTTAACAGGTTAAAGGCCATTTTGGTAGAGAAAATAGGTGGTCGCGGTCGCGTTGGAGAGGTGGTCGTTTTATGGGGTGTATTTATATAGTAAAAAATCAAGGGGGTGGTGGATAGCTGGTCGCTTGACCAGGTGGTCGTCTTAGACAGGTGGTCGCTTGAGCAGGTTTGACTGTGGTTGGTTTTTTCTTCCCAAACCAAAATTGCATTAAAAATCACTGAGGTTCTTTTTGTAAATCCATATTAAAACTTGTTTACATTACTTTACAGGTGATGAACTATTCACAGATGCCTACAAATTTGTAGAGAAAGATGGCTTTTATATTGTCCAAGGAAAGGTAAATATTGATTGGTTTCCCTTTTTTGTATATGACTTATACATTTTCTTTGTTCTTTGCCTGTTACTCTTATTCATTTTGTCTGACCAGCTGTATAAATTTGCAGACTTAAACCAGCGTCACTTTGGTCTTACCTATCTTAAATCTGCATAGCCACTGCATACTTTTTTGTAAAAGTCAAATGAATACGACAAGCAACTAGGTTTGTTTTTCCCTCACATAATCAAACAAATTTGAAATAATATCGATTTATATCAGTCATTGTTTTCATTACGGAAAAATGTATAGACTCTGCATGTATTCACAAATATTCAATATTTTTTAGATTCTCTGATTTGAACTTTTTCTTTTAAATAATTATACAGTTACACTTTTTTGGTACTTTAATAGTGATCGAGGGACTTATGTATTTCTTTTTGTTTTGTTTAGTATGTGACAAGAAAGAAGGGTGACAGAGTAGATGATTCACTGATTGGAGGAAATGCTAGTGCGGAGGAACCACAAGATGTTGCTTCAGAAGAAAGTACTGAGAGTGGATGTAATGTGGTCCTTGACAACAGGCTTAAGCCCACAGCATTTGGTGCAAAGAAAGAATACCAGGCATACTTTAAGGACTATGTGAAAGCGTAAGTATTACTTCTTCAGTTTTTTGTGTTTTTTTTTTTTTTTTGTTTTTTTTTTATGATGTTCTACTCAGAATGTAGATGTATTTAAACTTGCGCACTGAGTGGTATGGAAGGACATGATTGCCAACGCTGTGAAGCATGGCAAATGATGACTGTCCATTCTAACAACATTGCTACCATTCAAATACCTCCTCAAATATTGTTACAGGGGCAATTTTTAAAAAAAATGAAAAGGATGTGTGGTTGGTCTCATCAATCCACATCACTTTTTAATTTGTGTACCTTATTGTTTTTCTTTTTTTTTTTTTTTTTTTCAAAGTTTTATTCTATATTTTGGACTGTTTGTACCCTAGGACAAAAACCAATGTTGGGAACATCGTAATGTGTCTTTAATAAACTTGACACTGTCTCTAGTGAAAATACTATAGTTGTAGATTATCTACAAGAGGCTGGTGAGGATGGTAGCTTTGTCAAATAAGATTCGCTTTGATCAATCCAATAGTGGTGCAGTTGCCAAATTTAAATGAATTTGTCTGACAGTATTATTGGTTTACCTGGAGTTTTTTTAATGGTGGGCTGAGACGACAACGTTCTCTGTATTTTGTAGTCAAATTTTTTTTTCTTTTTCTTTTTTTAGTGCTAATTTTTTTTATATATCGCTTTCAGCCTTCTGGCCAAGAAAAAAGCGATGGACCCTGAAGGTGACTTCAGCGAGTGGCAGAAAGATATTACAGCTACCTTCAAAATAGCTTTGGCAAATTTCAAAGAATTTGAGTTCTTCACAGGTAATTTATTGATTTAGCTGTAAAATCAAGTGTTTTGCCTTGTAATTTTGTGAAATGATTGGATTTATGCGACATGGAATACAAAACATACACCTGCACCCTACAATTGCTGTTTTCTTCAGATAGTACATTTTGGATTGCTTTTAATGGTAATTGGAAGTTGATAATAATATTTCTTTTTTTTTCTTGAAATCGTTTGCTGTATTCACTTTTGCAAAGAACTTTAATATTTTTTTTTTTATGTGCTGAATCAGTAGGCCTATAAATTGAACCATGTACAAAACATGCAAAGTAGAAAGAACTCAATGATCAAATTAATAAAATTTCTTACTTGTTGTAAGGACCCATATTGCCCTGTATGCATAGCTGCCAACCAGTACGTATAATGCGTATCAATTACGTATTTGATCTCTCAAGTACATCCGTCCGTTTCAGGTAGAAAAAATAAGTATTTTGACTGTATTCAGCTAAAATTTGGGTGTCCCGTCGATCACTCAGTGCTTGCTGCCATTTTCGACAATAATGCCCAGTTAGCCAAGCCGTTAACTGGGCCCATCATGTTTTTATTGTCCCATAAGTACCCCCTGCGCTTTGTGGCATTGGGTCGGCAAAGTCTCTAATCAACTTGTAGAAATATTGTTCACTCATGGTTCTTTTCTGTAAAAATGCGGTAAATAGTGTACCGCTGTAACGGCAATTAGGCTTCCGTTGTCTGTTCATCCGGAATCCTATAGCTTTGTTTACTGCTGTTAGGCAGCGAGTTTGTTTCCAAGAATCAAGTTTTGGGGCGACCTGTTAAACTAATTTAGACTTAAAACCATCTTCACTGTCAAGCACTGGTCCCCTCACAGTTCTTACTCTCGCACAATCAGATAAGCAATTTTGTAGTAGAGGCATAATCCCTATCACTTTTTGGCACCAACAAATATACACACACACATTTCCGTTGGGCTGCGCATTTTTGCATTTACTCAAATATGTCATACTGTACAAGTTGGTTATTGTATGTTAAAATGTCAAGAAAAATTGATTATTCAAAAAACCAGAAATAAAGCCTGGATATTGCTCATATGGTGTTTTTGACACTGGAGACAAAAATCAACAAATAATAACACACTCAAAAAGAAGAAAAGAAAACAAAAAAAACGCATTTATTAAATAACACTACTCCTTGGTGCAACTTTTGAAGTTTGGTTACACTTGTGGTTAAGTCAATATTGATAGCGTGGCTATCAATTAGGTTTGCAGTGACTAATCGCGCTTCTGTATTTGCTTTCTCAAAACTTGGCAGCTATGTGTGTGCGATTTAACCTAGTTGCCATAGTTGGATGTTGAGATACCATTTATTCAAAGCACACTTTTTCAACCTGCCATAGTCATGTGTTTTAAGATTCTTACTCGGGGTGGAAGCAGTTCCAATTTTTGTTTTTCCCTGGAATTCCTTTTTTTTTTTTTAATATCTTAAAAGTCTGGTCTTTCGAACCTTGGTGCGAAAGTCTTAAGAATAAATTTGAGAGAGAAACTGACAATTTAAAAGTTTATGGTAAATTTTCCAGCTTGGAGCAAATGGCCTTTTTTTTTCTTTCTTTTGGTTATCATAATCTTAAGGCTCTGTTTTAATGATCTTAAGCAGAATTTTTGGTCTAAGCTATAGAAAACCTTTTCCCGTGTGCTTTCTAGTTTCATATCTATCTTTTTTTTTTTTTCCTCATCTCTCTCACTCGCTGGCTCACCTTACTTTTTTCCCTCTTAGTGTTCTTTTTTTTTTTATACTAGCATTTTTTTAGTTGATAGTATGGTGAATGCAAATTACATGTGGATTTGTGGATTCATAAATGTGTTGCTCTTTCCGCAGGAGATTCTGGTGATCCCACAGGCATGATCCCTCTCATGGAATGGAAGGTGCCTGAAGGAGAGACAGACGAGTGCCCTTTTGTCTGGTTTTACAAAGATGGTATCAAGGAGGAGAAATTTGTAAGTAATTTTTTAGTGATTAGTTAATTACAAAATAAAATAGGATCTATGTTGAGATAGAACATACTGAATTTATTTGCTTGTTGGCATTTTTTTAATAACCTTTCAGGCAATATTTTTTTCTCAAATTTTGTGCCATACAATATGTAGATTGGTATTTCCTGAGGAGAGTTGATAATTTTTTATCAGAGAGGTCATATCTATGAAGACTGCTCATCCTTTCTTGACCATCTGTTCATCCAGTCCTTTTTTTAATGTTCCTCATTATTGTTTTGCAGTTTGTGCAGTATCTTGGGTCTTAGTTTTCTCTCATTGTGGTCCCTTTCTTTGATAGTGTCTGTTTTGGGATTTTCCTATGTGCAATAACATTGTCCAGATATTTGCTGCATTAACTAGTTTGATCCTATAGGATGATAGTTGTAAAGAATTGACACTATATCTTGATTTTGACACACTTTGGGTGATATTGGTGTCCGAGTGGAAATCCAAAGACAGTTCATTTTTTAAGATTGTATGTCTAAGGTAGCTGTTTAGTAATAGTGAAGTAAAGTGCAGTTGCAGTGGTTATTTTTTTCTGCTTTGCGATTTGCGCTCTTTTTTAATAGTAAATTGCTTTAAAAATAGCCATAGTTGGTTTGGTTTATATCTAGATTCTAGATTGTTCTTTGGTCCTCTCTTCGGTTTCCAGGTATCCATATTTTCCTATCAATCAGGTGTCCAAATTTTTTTTTCTTTCTGTTAACCATTTCCATTCTCAAAAAATTTTGAGAGCTTTTATTGTCAGAAACCTCTAAGCTGGTTGCTAGTTTCTTCATAAGTTGGTCTTCTCTCTGGTTCATGTTTTAATAACTAACAGCGATTTTTTTTTTTTCATAATCAGTTTTATTTACGAACAAATGGTAGATTTTTGGCTGATCTTTTTGTGACACTACAGAAATATTTTTGTGCAGATCAGGGGGTAAATGTTAATCTGTGGTCTAGATGCACATGTGCAAGGAAGGTTGAATGTTCAGTTGGTAAATGATAACGTTTTCTGGCATGAAAAATAATTGCAGTGGGTTACTGATAAAATTTAAATGGGGCCACCTTTTGATGTCGACTTAAATTTAAGCAATCTTGACTTTACTTTTTAGTTATTTACTTTAAATGCATACTCCATTGTTTGTGTATCATCAACTGATTCAATAATACTTTTTAGGTATAATTTATTGTATAAATGTGGATCAGTCAAATTGAATTGCTCTCTTTCTCTTCATTCCCCCTCCCTTTTTTTATTGAATGTGTGATAGACATACCTCATCTGATTTCTTTCTTTTTCTTTTATTTTTCAGTAACGACAGTTTGGTTTTCACCTTAGGAAACATCTGCTTTGAGTCAATTCATCATCAATTAAAAAAGTGTGGGATGGTTTGGGGTATTTATTACATGCTTTTTTTGAGAGATATACTTACAATGATTTGACATACCATTAATTTTCTAGCTTCTTGATGAGATTTATGATATACCTTCTTGAGTGTTATATTTGTAAAACTATGAGACCATATACATTATTGACCCCAGTAATTAAGTGCTTAAAATGCCACTTGTTGTGTTTCAACAATGGAAACAAAATTTTGATAACCATGACTATTATTATTTTTTTTTGGGTGACCAAAGATGTCCTAGTGGGTTTCCAGCATTAAATAAAGTTTATCATTTCTCTTGAAATTGTTGGCCATTGATGAAAGTTGTGTGGATCCTTGCATCTTATCAGTGATGTCTAGGCCGAAATGACTAGGAAGAGATCAGGACACGCAGGGCTTACATTGTACGTGGTACTTGTCGGTTACCTACAATGTTTGCTCTGTTGATGCTAGTCTTTGATAGACACATGTGCATGACAACAATGTACAGAAAAATAAATCATGTCATTTCATATTGTCCTCTTTTGTTCTTGTATTTCTTTGGAATGTTGTTTTGTTTGTTTTTTTCGTTTATGCATGACTACTTGCTACAGAGAAATCTCAGAAATTCGCTTTTAAAACTAAAAGATACTCTTTAACCCAGGCCCTAATGATAGCAAGAGTAGACACCAAGACAAGCGTCTTAGGGCTGAAGCTTATATTAGTTATAATCTGTTTATGAGGCTGTTTCCCCCCTTTTTTTTTTACTAATATAAATACAATGATATCTGCCCCTTGGGGGGCAAGGAAGGCAAATTCAAACTGGGGAAGAAAATGAGCCTAGTTTGGTAAACAAGTGGGCCCTTTTCCCCCTCTATTTCAGAATATTAAATTATTGAGATAAAGACACTCACAGTGAGTGGTAATATGATATCAGCCTTTAGAATGAAATGATTGGCAACCAAAATTATTCATTGTTAACAGAAAACAAATCTCTCCCTTAGTTTGAAGTCCAAGCTTCTGTTTTAAAAAAAAAAAACTGGATTTATTAGGGGTACAGATACTGACACTGACCCGAGTATGAAAAAAAAGCAGAAGCTAAACTTAAACAAAGAGGGGAATAAACCTGCAGCACTCTTTTTAGAGGTAGCAGGCTCTACCCTTCAGCCACCACTCTCAATGAGATAGGAGAGAAAGACAAACATACAGAGGGAGAGATCAAAGTTCTTTGTGTGAATGGTTAACTCTTAATAATGCAATAACCATCTGGTAACCGGACAAATAGCCAACAAGCTATTCCTCTGGCAGTCTTGGGTTGGAATTGCATAATGATTCAATTATTGGTTGTGACAGCTGTCTCATATGGAACTATGTGTTTAAATCTGAAGGTGGCACGAAATGTTATTATTAATAACAACAATAATAATGATGATGATAATAGTACATGTAGTGGTATTAATAATAATTTTTTTAACCACTAAAGGTACTGGGCGGAAACCGCAAAGAGAATTATTTATTGATGTTTGAGATCCTTATTCTAAAAGTTACGATTGGAAATTGGTGTGAACCTCTGTCATTTTTAATTAATATCAGTAATTTGTGCTTTCAGTACCTTTGGAAATTATTTTGGTTTACATTCACCTCTTCCCAATTACCCCGCACACGTGTTGTGTGGGTTGATATGCTCTTGTGCTAGCACCTTTTTTGTATTGATCCCCAATATAGTGTGCCCACAAGAAATAGACCTAAAATCATATGACGGAAATGTTTAAGTGCACTAAAAAAAGTGTTCGTAATTTATTTTTTTGATACTTCAAAGGATGAAAGAGGAGGGGAGGGATAGAATTTAGAAAGAGTGGGAGAGAAAAAAAAATTAGAAAAGGTAGATACATGTTTATGGGTATAAATATATCGAGAGATGGAGGTGGAGAGGGTAATTGAAGAGAAAGGGTTAGATAGATAGATGTGGATGAGGAAGCGACTGTCCGTACAACTAATTATACATGGAGATTTCAACATTCATTTCGATAACCAATCAAACACATAGTCGATCAATTCAGACCGTCTTATCGCACCATTGCTTAAAACAACACGTTTCGACACCCACACATGAAAAAGGCCACATACTTGATTGGATAATAATTTTAATATCAAACAATTTAGACAATTCTTTCATCAGCGACGAAGTAGTCAGTGACTTTCAGAATTTGGACCATTCCGCGGTTGGGTTTAAAATCGATAATGTTTACAGAACAAAAACAATCCCACATCTGCTAAAATGGAGGGAAATAAAGAACATTGATATAAGTCAGTTTAAGAGTGAATTGTCTAACCCCAATCATTTACACTTGGAGCACCATCAGCGGAACCCTACCCATTCAGATACAAGTCGTTTTAATGACAATGTCGACATGTTCGACAACAAGCTGCGGACTGTATTGGATAAGCATGCCCCCTATGGATATTCCAACGTCCTCAGGCTCCTTGGTTGTCCCCAGCAGTAATGGATGCAAGGCGGTGCTGCAGGGCTGCGTAGCGAAATAATCTTCCTGCCGCGTTTATTGAGTATTTTATTGACATAATCATGACAAGATATCTAGTGTTACTGTTAGTAGAAAACAATATTGATCGATGTTCTAACGATGCTATTGAGTTTGATGCTTTCGATATACAATTTAACGGTCAATCGTCCAATGCCGTCCAAAGAGTATCCACCTTAGATGTGAAAAATATTTTATCACCCCCCCCCCCCCCCTTCTAAGTCATGTAATCTCGATCCCATCCCTACCAAATTATTAATGCAATGTCTAAACACACTGTTGCCACATATAACTAGCATCATTAATACCAGCCTCTCTAATTCTAAACTGTGGAGTTGTCCCAAATTCTTTTTTAAAAAAGCGCTTGTAACACCCCTCTTGAAAAAAATAAACCTTGAACCTTTGAACTTGGAAAACTATCGCCCAGTTTCTAACTTGTCTTTTATTTCGAAAATTCTAGAGAAGTTTGTTCTCCCTCAATCAAAGGCGCACTTGCTTTCAAACAACCTTTTAGATCCTAACTAGTCAGCTTATTTGGGAGTCGCACAGCACTGAAACTGCTTTACTGCGAATAACCAATGATTTATTATTATCTATTGATGCAGGACAAGTATCATTGTTAACGTTGTGAGACCTCTCAGCAGCATTCGACACAATCGACCACTCAATTCTTTGTCATCGACTTAGCTGCAATTTTGGGTTGAGCGGAGTCGTGTTGAAGTGGCTTCAATCGTACCTTACAAACAAATCCCAAGCGGTAATCATTAATACATGTAGACAATTTTCTGGTTTTAAAACTCTCAATTTCGGTGTCCCACAGGGCTCGGTCCTTGGTCCTATCCTCTATAATATCTATGTAAGACCTCTGTCCAACGCCATTAGACCCCTTGAAATTAATAATCATATGTTTGCTGACGATACTCAGCTTTATAAATCTTCCGCTCCCTCTGAAATTCATTTTGTTATTAACGATTTGGAGGCATGTTGCGAGACCATACGAGGTAGGATGTTAAGCAATAAATTGAAGCTGAACGGTAACAAAACCGAAGTACTTTTATGTGGGACAAGACACAATTTAAATAGTATGCTTAATCTAAACCTTTCAATAGATAAAAGCACAGTTGAAGTTTGTCGTAAGGCAAAGAATCTAGGCGTGATTCTCGACAGTTCTATTAGTATTACTAAAGATGACCACATCAACAACATAACTAAAACAGTAAATTACGAACTATCTTGACTATGAGTCACTTAGAACAGTGGTGTGTGCATTCGTGCTATCGCGCCTAGACTATTGCAATTCTTTGCTAGCTGGTCTCTCTAGTTGTCGAATACATAAATTACAGAGAGTTCAGAACAGAGCAGCCAGGCTTATATTAGGATTAGATTTCTACGACAAAACCAGTTCTACTCATACATGTAGTCATATGCTCAGAACCCTTCACTGACTCCCCGTTTCGGCTAGAATTGAGTACAAAATTGATCTTCTTTGTTTTAAAGCGCAAGGTAACAACTGACTCTCCTATATAAAAGAACTTATTTCCCCGCACAATCCTGGACGTCAGTTACGATCTGAAAACAAAAATCTTTTGCACACTTGCACACATGACCAATCTTGTATCATAATTATGGAGATCGATCCTTTTCCAAAGCTGGCCCTATTGTTTGGAACACTCTTCCTCTTTCAATAAGACCAATCTCTAGTGAGTCCCTTTTTAGAAAACATTTAAAAACATTTCTATTTAAAAAATATTTGTCAAATTAGATTTACTACCGTACCCAACGACCATGATCGCATGAGCTAATGTGTTGTTTTTTGTATGCTGCTATGTATTCCAATTATCACCCGTCTATTGCATTGTGTATAATTTATGTTTAAGATGTAAGGTTTTTTTTATATGTTTTTATCTTGAAAAACGTAAAGCGCTTTGATACTTCAGTGGAAAGAGCTATACATGTATAAGTAAAATTATCATACTTATAATAATTATTAATTTGCCAATCGTTGGTGACTGCCGACTGTTATCCAAAATCGGAAGTCAAAGGGCGTATAACACCTCGGTTGAAGTCACAATTAGAGTTTCACGAAAATGTCGAATCGACTTTCCGACTTTCTTATTGAACAACTTTGCCCCACCTTAAGAGAGAGACAGAGAAAAAGGGTGGATGTAGAAAGAGAGATATGCAAAGAGATACAGAGAATGGGGAGAGAAAGATAGGTAGATAGAGGGAGAGTGTTGTGGAGGAGATGAACCAAAAGTAATCGATTATAGTTACAAGTTTATGGAAATTTATTCTGAGCGCATGAGCTAGAAATAAACATGCAATATTGAAACAGGAAGGAATGAAAAACGCATAGAGAGAGATAGAGAGGCGATGGTGAAGTGTCTTTATTAATCCCTCAAATGATACAAATAAAGACTGGGTTGTCTGAAGGAATAGTAAAAAAGAGGGGAAGAGAGAGAAACCGAGATAGAGAGATCGCCGATATCCGTTAGAGATCTTGCAATTTTGCAAACATTTTTTTTTTTAATGTTTAAATTTTGCTCTTGTATGAAAATTGAAAAAAAAAGATATTACAGGTTCTAAAATGTATACAGAGAACAATGCCCACGAAAAAAACCGTTCAGGTTTACTAGTGACTAGTTTTTGAGACAACCCAGGCGAGAGGCAGCCCAGGTCGCACACAAAAATTCAAGTAGAGCTCAGTGATTTGTCAGGACGCTGGATAATGTAAACAAAAGGGGAACTATTTAATTCAATAAACTATTGTCTAGAGTTACAAATCTTTCTCTAAAAAGGTAAGAAACACTGCAAATTTTCAAATTTATTTTAAAAATAAAAAAAAAAATTAAAAATATTTTTTATTTTATATTTTGAAGAATATTTTGTTACATATGAATTAAATATTATGCGTCATTGTAACAGAGAATCCAGTCGTCCTGACCTGTAGAGATTTTAATTTTAATAACAAAAGTATAATGTATTCACAGCATGTAAACCGTATTGAGAATGATCCATGTTTGCCTGTGGTACTTATAAGACTCAAGTTAACTCAAGGTCGCTTGGCAACGCAAGTTCGCCTTGAACTGGCTCCGATCCCTAACGGTGTTAAGGCCCGTAAAACGGCCAAGGTCCGCATGCTATTACGATACGCGCCTCATCGTAATATATGACTTGGGTACTGATGTGGTTCCTCCCATAAAACACCGGCTCACATTGGTGATCGAAAGTTGGCAGGGAAGCTTTGTCGGAAGGTGTGTGATAACCACAAAGTCCTCAGAGGTACAGGCGTTAGGTACTTCGCCAATGTGGTGTGATGGTTCCGCGATCCTGAGAGTGCCTACATATCTCTATATATGTGTGGTGAGGTTCATGGGCGGTAAGTTGCACCCCCTGTTTGTTTTTTGGATTATCTCCCTTTGTACGGAGTTATTTCCCTTTTAATATCGAAGGAGCGTAACCCTTTTGCAGACCTCAAGTTTTCACCTTTTTATTTATTATCCCCCATAGCTGATATCTCGTTACCATTGAGTGCTCACTTGTACTAACTTGGTTATTATTTTCTATCTTTTGACCTCTCTTCATGGTTATTATTTTCTATCTTTTGACCCCTCTTCCTTTTTCCCGCCATCTGTTTAACTTCCTTTTCTACCTGTCTCTTTAACTCCCCTCTCTTACCCCATCCCATCTTTCTGTCTCTGTCTCTTCTGTCTCTACCTGTCTGCCTGTCTGTCTGTCTGTCTGACTGTCTATCTGTCTGTCTCTCTGTCTCTCTCTCTATGTCTCTCTCTTTCTCTCTGTCTCTCTCTCTCTCTCTCTCTCTCTCTCTCTCTCTCTCTCTTCCTTTGTCTCGCTTTTCCTCTCGCTTCCCTCAACACATGTGTGGTGTGACAGGAAAATATTAAGTGGTAGAAAGAAGAAGTCAGGAAAGGGGGGGGGGGGGGGCGCTTCTTTTTTTTCCGTAAAATTCATCCTCGTCTTCTTGTGATTGGGTAGATTTCAGTGCAATTAGACCCAGTTAGACAGAGGCAGCCCTGTCTGTCGGTGTAAGTGCGTGTGACTGTCTGTAAATAGCAGCACCCATGGCCGTTACCTAGAAGATATGAAACTAAAAAAAACTGGTTACATTACTCAGTTTGTTTAATGAAATGAACTTTCCAAATTTTATTTTGTGATCAAGTAATTGAATTTGATGTCAGCATAAGAAACAATATCGTTGCTGTTCTATTTTACTTTCTAATTATGTAACGCTCCCGGTATAATTATATCTCGAGTATTTTTAACAAAACAGTTAACATTCAGTATTGAGCTTCAGTAGGAGTACAATTGAGACAGTCTAAGACCTCTCTCGGTATACATCGAAACATGAACCAAAAAAAAAAAATGCCCTGAGCATTATTGACGTTTATTTTGGTATGTTTTTCTTTTCAATTGTTAACACACTTAAAACACCACGACACCCGTTTCCCTGTCCCTTCACCGCACTTAACTTTAACGTAACAATGTCTTAAAAGCGCCAGATTGTTAAATGTTATTCCAATACGCAATACAAGTATTATTATTTACGGAGGGAGGGGGTATAGCGAATCCAAACTGAACTGGACTCATGTGTCGGTTTTACTAGATATGAGTAGATTTTTCAATCTCTCTCTACCCCCTCTCTCTCTCTCTCTCTCTCTCTCTCTCTCTCTACTCCTCTCTCTCTCTCTCTCTCTCTCTCTCTCTCTCTCTCTCTCTCTCTTTCTCTCTAGTCAATATGAGTGAAAATCTCCAAGAAGCTAGTGGGAGCGCGTTGGCCCTTTGGATATAGCGTCGGCTCCCAATGAAAGAAGTCCATGTTTCGAATCTCACTTTAATCGACGCGTTTTGTTTGTTTGCTTTGCCTGCTGGTTTGGGCGGTGGCAGTATAATGTGACAGCCAAGTCGAGACACTTTGGCGTCCGTCGCTAGATATATCTTTATTCACATGAATTGTAAGGACTTGCAAATGGATTAAGTTTAAACAATAACGGAGGCATACATGTAGAATAAAGATATGTTTTTCGTGTATTTAAGAGCGTTAATGGGTACAAGGCAAAAGGTCTTGACAACATTTTTGAAAACTTTCTAAAATACCACTGACGTGAATTAGCAGAAATTTTTATATCCTTTTTTAACATCCAATCGCGGCCGTCCCAAATACTATCAATATAAAATTCTGTTTAGTTTAACCCTTTCTTTACCAAAAACCTTCAAAATTGAAGGTTTAAAAAAAAATTGATGTCTTTGGGAGCAAGAGCGCTTTTACGAAAGTGTTCCAAATTTCAACCTACTACCTTTATTCCTTTTCATGATGTGCCTTTTTATAGATTACAAAGAATTAGAGGAATTTATGAGAAAAATGACAATTTTCCGAAAATCCTGTTGCAAAACTGTTGGACTGATTTTCGCAGTATACCACTTACTGAAACAAACTCATTGTAAAGGAGGTGTTTACTGCTACGTAGAATTGAATTCAGCTCAATCATGCAAGCCTTGAAGTGGTTGTTTTTCAGGCTTTTTATTTCAATATTAATTTTGTTCCTGACGTTGTGGTTAGATTATTAATTATATTTTCGCCCCCTTTCTGAACCCCAGTATCTAATACCATTTGAAATTATACGGTCTGTCAGAGACATAGAAGCGAAAAATTATAGTTTGATTCGGTTTAAAGCACCTTATCTTTCGCAAAAAGTACAGACGTTAATTTTACCTTTTACATTGTACAACCACAATCATGTTCATGCCCATTCTATTCGCCATCGATTAAAAATCCAAGGAAGTGTATCTTTGAACACAACCCTGCGGAGCTATACATTGGATCTGGAAATACATTTTTTTGTTTTCTTTTTTTTTTTTAATTAAAAAGTCTAACACTCATCTCTTGGTTCCCTTTAAGGCCTTTAGCTTTGCAACAATCATGTGTAACTAAATGGTAGGGAATGCAGACAAAAGCTCAATACAAATGCATGCGTAAACGTCTCAGTATTTTATATAATGCCAGTAGAGATTGGTGCCAGAGGGTTCATAGGGTCATCAGCCTATGACCTTCTGACTAAGCTCTCAATATGTGGCAGCGGAAGAACAAAAGCTCTAAAGCTACTGGCCGAGATAGCCGAGAACAGTTCCCAATGGATCTGGAGCAGAAGGAATGAGATGGCCTTACATAAAGATTACAAATGCTCTAACTATCGGGAGCCGAGTTGGCTGAGTGGATAAGTGCTTGGATTAGCAACTCTACCAAGATAAGAGTATGGGTTCGAATCATGTGCGGTGCAAAAAAAAAAAAAAAGATGGCAGAGAGACACCCGGGAGTCATGACCTGGGTGTGGCCCGACCCCCTTAGAGTGTCAGGAGTTAAGGGCCGAAACACTTGCTATAAGGGGGGTTTCTTCTCTGAAGACTCTCTGTTATCTAGCTCCCCCATGAGTTTCTACACACTAAAAGTTTGTGAGCATTATTCACAAAAAACCCAAGGCAGCGTAGAAGTCAATTTGGAGGCTCTGCCTTTTATTGTGGGTAGCCTCGCACTCGAATACTCTATGTCTTTTTAGGTGTTTTGTTTACGGTCCGGTTAGGTTAAGTTGAGTTGAGTTGGTTCAACGTCCAACATCAGCACTATACAGGATATATTGTGGACGTGTCTTAAGTCTGACGTCTGACAATTGCATGTGCTGTCACACAGGAGACAGGGCGGGAAAACCAGTAGGGAGGGCCAAATCGCCAGGGCTCGAATCGCGGACCTACTGCGTCGGAGGCGATGTTCTACCTAAGGGCTATCATTTTGAGGAGTGGTACATTTTTCGCTGTTTTTTATATTGATGTAAAGCGTAAATGGAGCTGGATACACTTCGAAAGCCTGTATCAAACTTACAAGGCAAGGCCTGGAGTGGAACCCCCATGGCAAACGCAAGATTGGACGCTCGAAGCAGATTTGACGGCGAAGCACTAAGGCAGAAGTAAAAGCGATCGGTAACACATGGGCCCAGCTGAAGAGGACCAGCCAAAATGGAGTCCGGTGGAGGGAGTTGTTGTAGTTCTCTGTTCCACAAAGAGTCAGTATTAATAAATTATGGACGGACGCGATTGGATGTTAAAAAAAGGACATAAAAATTCCTTCTCAGCGCTATTTTAGAAAGTTTTCGAAAATGTTGTCAAAACCTTTTGTCTTGTACCCATTAACGCTCTTAAATACACGAAAAACATATCTTTATTATGCATGTATGTCTCCATCACTATTCAAACTTACTCCATTACTTTGTAAGTCCTTACAATTCATGTGTATAAAATTATATATAGCGACGGGCGCTAAAGTGTCTGGTTCTTGGTTGTCACATTATACTGCCACCGCCCAAACCATCAGGCATAACAAACAAACAAAACGCGTCGACTAAAGTGAAATCCGAAACACGCACTTCCTGCACTGGGAGCAGACGCTATATCCAAAGGGCCAACGCGCTCCCACTAGCTTCTTGAAGATTTTCACTGATATTGGCTAGAGAGAGGGGGAGAGATAGAGACAGAGAGAGAGAGAGAGAGAGAGAGAGAGAGAGAGAGAGAGAGACAGAGGGACTGGAGAGCCTCCACAGTGTCATACCTGCAACTGTCAGAGTCCTATTTTGGTTGACTGTCCGGTAAATCACGGGAAAGTAATTTATACTTGATACCCAATCATTACAGAAAAGTTTTACTGATGTTAGTCCTCAACGCACAATGAAGTTTCTAAAAGACATTGGTGTAGTGTATTGAAATTTCACCGTGATTATCATACACGTGGATTTTTTAAACTGTTGTATTATTTTTATTATTACCATTGTTCCGGTTCCTACCCCCCCCCCTCTCTCTCCCTATATCTGTCTTCTCTCCTCCAATCATGCTCTCTATTCCTCTCTCTCTCTCTCTCTCTCTCTCTCTCTCTCTCTCTCTCTCTCTCTCTCTCTCTCTCTCTCTCTCTCTCTCTCCCTATATCTGTCTTCTCTCCTCTAATCATGCTCTCTATTTCTCTCTCCTCCTCTCTCTTTCTCCCGCTCGCCCCACTCTCTCTATTGTTTCTAAATTTCTCTCTCTCTACTCTTTTAATCTCTCTCTCTCTCTCTCTCTCTCTCTCTCTCTCTCTATTGTCTCTGTCTCCTTGCTTTATTTAGACAATACTTCACAGTTATGTATTACGATTCGTACTACAGTATCTCTCTAGAGTGTCCAAAAGTGTCTCATTCAGTCATTGCACAATTTACATTGTCAATACGTTTATGCGTTGTTGTTTTTTTTCTAACAAAAACTTACATTGATGATAGTGATAGTTGAAGTCTGTTCACATTCTCTCTAGTCTGATACAGTCTTCTTTTTCAAAGATTAAAAAAAAAACAAAAAAAAACAACAGCTTATCTCTCTCTCACACACACACATTTTATCTCTGATATTTTTCTCCCCGAGGATACCAGATAACGCACACTCGCTATCTCGTTTATTATTGTTCTATAGTTGTTGATACACTCTCTCAGTCACTGTACCCTGTACCCAAAAACGAAAGTGACTTGTCAGTACCCGCGTCTACCTTTGTTATTCACTACCAGTAACAAACAACAAACAGCAATACTGCTGGAATGAGGAATAGGTAGCCTTAGGCAATTATTATAATGTTCTCCTCTGTGGATACCTTGGGTACAATACATAAACACAGCGTAGCTTACGCCTGGTGGTAATGGTAAAAGAATAAGAAGGCTTACTTATTACGAGACGTAAGCTACGTCATGTTTGTGCATTCTACCCCTTATGTAGACTTAAAACAGTTAATAAGATCTTTTTAAAAATGGTGGCAAATATGTTTATGTGAATTATGATAAGCATATATCAGTCTATCAATCTAGATCTATCTTTCAATTTATTTACATGTACTTATCCATCTATTTATATGCAGTACAGTATACATATAATCCACAGCCGATTTATCGACATTTTTCAAATTAGATAATTTTTCCTTCAATAGGCTACCTTTAGGCTACTTTTGTCTGCCCCTTCCGCTTTATCGGCATGCTTTCCTTACGTGATGAATCACATGTGATAGAAAATGTTGCACTAACACAGTTACTGTTACTGATAGTAATGCTACTACTGTACTACATGTACTTGTAACAGTCAGCACACAAGTTGTTATTCTGCATGCCAGCCTCTAGGCCTTGATACTTAATGATAGTTCATTTGCTCGCGACACGTCATAGATGATAGAGTAAAGTTACGATGTGTTGAGTTAAGTTGGCTTGACGTCCAACATCAGCACTATATAGGCTATATTGTGAACACACTTTTAAAAATACTGTTATATGCTTATATAAAATCTTTGAAAAGTAAAATGTGATTTGGACCAGATACTGCCTAAACAAATTAAAGCTAAAGGAAAAAAAGCCAGTAAAGCCGAGGTAAAATATTTATTTGAAGAGTGTATGATTGAAGAAAAAAAAAAGAAAAGTAATGTAAACACGCCTGACTTTTTGTGCGCACCATAGTTTAATAGGTCCGGGTTCAAGTCCTGGCGATTTCGCTCCCTACTGGTTGGGTAGGTGTCAGTTTAATGTGACCGGCTGAGACAGGAGTCATGGCATCCCCGCCGATTCGTGTGTGGCAGCACATAAAATTGTCAGACGTCAGTCTTGGGGACCGTCCACAAGATTGGCTATATATTGTGATGTTGTGCGTTAAAACCGATGACTGTACGCAGAGAGAGAGAGAGAGAGAGAGAGAAAAGACATATTGTGAGTGTACTGTATCAATGTATCAATATGAACTGGTATGATACCTTTTTTAAGGAATTTTTTGCTACATAATCCCATGTTTTGATCTATTTACACTTTTTACAGCTGTCAGGGTATCAGTTTGTCTGCCTAGAAGTGAAAAATAAACAGGAAATTTTTTTTTTCCAGAAGAGTTGCAAAATTGTCCTTTATAGTTGTGGCAAATTGCAAAAAGTTACAAAATCAACCAAATTTGCAAAAACCTATGATTTTGCCAAAAAATGCAAGTTGCATTCCCAACTTTCTGCGGGGACATAGTTTCCATAATTTTGTTTTATATTACTGCTTTGGTAAATTAAATCAATTATAAAAATATTTTTTTTGGTATGGAACACTTCCGTTTTTTTATATCATGTTTTGTCTCTTGAGGATTTTTCCATGTACACCTTTTATTTATTTTTCTCATAATGTTCAAACTAGATTAACAATTTTAGCAACGCTACTTAATAAACATGATATATTATATATAAACACCATTTAATTTTATTACTCTCTCAAAATAAAAATACAAAAAAGACAAAAGAAGTGGTTAATACATTCTTATTAAAATTTTATTTCTCATAAAACTTATTATGTTATTCAGTCCATTTTCACTATATTGAAACCATTTATGTCTAGTCACATAAAGCTTGCTGTTACACTTTTTATAAAAAGATGGAAAAAAATCTGAATGTTTTATATACGCGATATGACATCAAAAAAGGTTCCATCTACACTTTTTGCGCTTTTAAGAAAATACAATCCAAAGTTTCGATTACTATTGATTTATAAGAAGGTCATTAAAAATATCGTTTTTTTTATTCATCTTACAACCTGGTTGCCATTCACAACAGCTATTATTTTGACGATTCTTCTGCTCATAAAAATCCTTTTCATTTTAGCAAAATGATGTAATAATTGTTTAAACCCTATGAAAAAAAAATAATAAATTTTAAATTATTCAGTATGTGTATGCTTTGAAAGGTCGCTTTATTAATTATATCTCTTTCCATGAGAGAACTTTTCATATGGTTAGTATTGATAAAATAGAAATAGCAAAAGCACTTTTACCGTTGATGGTAAAAAAAAAAAATTGCCGTATTAATCAAAATCAACGAAGTGTTTTTCTTGTTGACTTTCTGTACATGTAGATTAAAGCGTTTTAATCTAATAATACAAAAATTTTACTAAAATCCTACAAAATACAATCAAATATTGTCATTATTGTCATTCTATTAACAGGAGCTTGTTGTGGCATCTGTGGTCAAGGTTTTCCGCGGATATTGTGCCACCATCTCATTATCTTTTCCCTGTTACCCCACACATACTGGCTTCCGTACTTTGCATACAACCTGGAGATAGATAAGAGAATAGTTTTAAACATCACTACACAAAAGAAAATATTTATTCAATTCTTTCAGCGTAAAATGAGTAGACTCTAAGCAAAAAGATGTCTGTCTGTTGCTCTTTGACAGAGCGTTGGGAAACCAAGAGTTAATATCCTAAAGCACATCATGATCATCATTGTCCTCTACAGGTGCTTTGCTTCACAGCCTTATCGATCACATCCCTCCAAACTTTTATATCATATGATGCTGAAATTACTGATGTTTTCTTTTCTATGTCCATCCATGCTGCAAGACCGTCTATCATTTGTTCGCACTGCCTTCCTCTACTTTGTCATCCTTCTAATTTCCCTACAGCAGTGAGGTGTTATTAGCCTTTCCTTCTCATAATGTGAATATTGAAAGCTGCCTGTGTCTGTCTTGTTCTTTTCAGCAATAATTTTGTTTTTTTCCTGCTTCTTCTAATAGGGATAATGTTGGCCTTTTTGCTATCCATGGTATTCTTCGCACATCCCTCCAGAATCACATCTCCAATGCTTCTTTTTTTCTTTTGTATTGGTTTTGTAGATGTCCATACATCCATATATCATGATCCTCAGAAGAATATCAACACTATAATTGTTGCATTCCAATGTTGATTTAGTTACTAATAATCGAAACCTCAGTTTTCTTGCTGTTTAATTTTACTATTTTTAACAGTTCTTTGAACTCTCGTTTTACCACATCTAGTAAAGTTAAGATAACACAATTCAATTCAACCTACGCAGATTTCTCTGAACTTATATGCACCATTGAGTGCTGCAGTGCCTTATTCAGGTAAAGGATTTTTACCAGGCCCATACCTGGTTAGTAGTTTGCTTTATGTGGAGTAATATTCATCCTAAACAAAAGATTGCTTGCTTTTATTGAAAGAATTGATGAATGAAACTTGCCTCATTAAAATATACATTTGTCCAGGTTACAAATCTGTTATTGTTAACAGAAACATAAATAGTTAATAAATAATCTCACTTGTTTTTCCTGAAAGATATCAAACACATCTCCAAGGTAAATATGGTGCTAAAATACAAATTTGCGGTAAGTTTATAACTCCTCTTAAGAATGCCAATTAAGTCGTAAGTTTATCGCAATGCTGTACTCATGATCCCAGGTTAAGGATTTTCTGAAGGACTAACGTTTTTTTTTTCATACTAAGAATAGATAGACAAGTGACTGAGACAGGGCATTAGGAAGTATGAGAATAGCTTTGGTTAACACTTACACTCCAAATAACATTCCACCTAAGTGTCCAGCATGGTCCAAGAACTTCCAGCCTAGCACCAAGCCAATTACATCAAAGGCTATGAGGCATTTCACTCCCTGAAAAATTAAAAAAAAAAATTAGTACAGACGATAAGCTTGAGTGGAAAAAATATAAATAATGTGCTAGTCTAGGAGAACTCTAACCAAATCTCCCACCCGAACAAAAATTTTGTATTTTAGGCGTTGGCAGTACTGCTTTCCCCATAAATTTCTGAGAAAAACAAGATTTGGTGTTAAAGTTTAAACAAAACAAATTAACATACAAACAAAACATTTTTTTTTAATTTACCCACAATATCAAGCAGAAAAAATGCCTTTATTCTTCAGATGCTTCTCTCTCAGAACCAACACGAATGGCTTTGATCTAGTACTCCTGGAGTACCAACTAATTACGGATAATAAAGCAAAAACAGAAGTCATTATATTTTTAGCCCCCCCCCCTTCCCCTTTTTTTTCTCTCTCCCAAGCACATTATCAGGTTAAAAACATACTTAAAGTACACTGACATAAACATAATAACTGTATATATCGCACTTGTGACATTCTGTGATTTGACCAACACTCAATGCCAAGCAAAACAAACTACTATTTACAATTAAAAAAAATTAAAGGCAGACTAAAAATAAAAGAATGCAAAGGTTTTACAATCCCTGAATCTGTGCTTTGCAGTACTTACACTAGAGCAACGAAAAAAAGAAAACAACTCACCGTGTCTGCGGAAAAGGAGTGTGGAAAAATTTCACTGACAAAGGCAATGCTGAGCTGAGCGTTGGGGTATCTGACACATACTGCACCAACTAAAGCCATGATGGCACCTGACTGAAGTAGACAAAGTGGATCGATTTATACTGATAAGCACTTCTGTTTACGTTGCAAACTTTTCATTGAACAAAAAAAAGAATGATACAGTGCATACCTGTTATTTCGACATTTCAGGGACCAGAACTTCCATGTTGAATCAAGGGAAAGTGCAATTAGAAAATATAGTACTTTAAGAGAGTGACAAAGCTGGAGGTTTAGATAGGAATCTACACAGAAGTGTTCTTTGTGCACAAAGCATTACTTAAATTTTTGCAAACTTATCTATCACTATATACAGACCTGCTTTTTTTTTTAAAGAAAAAAAATTAGTATAAATGTCATATTGCATTGGGAAAATATCAAAATAAAAGAAATGAGGCAGTAAATTATCAAATTGAGCAAAGATATGCAAGATGCAATTATCATTCTGGGCTTGCATGTGCAATTCAGGGAAATTCTAAATTCGTGGACGCCAAGTTGAGTGAAGTGCACTGATATCAAGTAATTTGCTGCAATACTAATATTTTAGCCAAATGGTTTTGTGATAATGCACCTACACAAAAGAATGATAGTTCATACTTTCATAGATACTAATCATATAGATGCGAACATTTGTAGAATCATGATACGTTTCCTTATTTCAATAAAGAAGAGGAGAGGGAGAGGAGAGGGGGGCAGAGGCATCAGTTAATGAAAATTGTGTTTTTATTTTTTTATTTTTTTTAAATTTCTCATTCAACAATATAGGTCATAGTCATTTCAGGGTCAAGAAGACATTTTCGAACAATTTCAATGTCAGATTCGTTGATAACACACAAAAACATGTCTAAAAACATCATGAAGTCCTTAGATGTGGCTACTGCCCTAGTTTAGACCTCGCCCATGTACATGCAGTGGCTATTTGAATCGCACAAAATAAATCTAAATGAAATCTTTGATCGAGATTAGTTTTCACATAAATCCGAACTCCAATTGAATGGTCGGATGTTGTTACTTTGTTAAAGAATAACTCATGCTCAGTGATATTCGTACTTTTTCCGCTTTTCTGCAAGTCAATGTACAGCTGCAAGGAGATTGATGGAGAACTTTGACAGAACTCTAACCTGTGATTTTGTTTTGACGGAACTTTGGCGGACAATTTTTTTAACGTAACTCCGTAAATTTACGGAAAATCGTTACCATTGTGGTATGACAAACTGAAATTTCACAAGCTTTCATTTTTCATCTCCCATAGTTGTTTATTGATAAACTGAAAACCTTGGAAAAATATATATATAGATTTGATTGAACCCCCATTTTTTTTTTTCATGTAAGCGTTCTCCTTGACAGAGGCCACATAAGATTTGAAGTCTCTATTAAAAAATTATGCCTCTTTGTACTTACAGCTCCCACAGACACTGACATTGGCCTCTTGAGAAGTTTTATGCAAGCAATGCTTGCAAGGGATGAAAAAGTTGCTGTAAAAAGGAAAAAAAAGAAGAAATAAGGGATTTCTTATTTATTGTATATAATGCAAAATAATGAAGTAAATTTATGTGGGTGTGGTTATTACAAAAATGCATTATGAGCAACAAGTAGCATAATAATGATGATTCACTTTCACCTATTTTATAATAAATTTAAATTGCAACAACAACAAAAATCACCTGAAACTGTATGAGTGATTTGAATGCCTGTTACAATTAAAAGCATAAACTGTTTGCTTTGCCTCATTAAATATGGGGGGTTTGAACATTTAATGTTGTTTTGGTTTAATTTCACTGTCAACACGTGAAAGCATATTACAGTAAAAAAAAAAGAAGCACTTCATCATTTTCAATAAGCTTGAGCAGCTTCAGAAATATATCCAGCAATATTGCTTTACTTTGTTACTATCATCTCTGTGGCCTAGGAGTTAGCATTACAAACTTGGTCTACCTACAGCAAAAAAAAAAATGTGTTGACTTGGAATCCTGAGTAAGTCAGGTTGAGCAAAAACAAAAACAAACAAAAATACTTTATATAATCATACTTATTTTGTGTTCACCTTACTTGAAGATATAATAAGTAAATTATATGGAAGACGTTTTCATGTAGTACTAGTAAATTAACAAACTGTCTTTGACAGCTATTCCACAGTATGTTGATAAAGGCCTGATGGTAAAAATTTCATGGATATACAGTTTATTTAATTAACATTTTCCTATTGTCTTAAATGGTAGTGCAAATACAATATATGCTAAAATTTACTTTGGAATATTTCGATGGCATAGTCCAGGTTTAAAAAAAAAATGTGGCATTCCAATAACAAGAACAAGTATTGATCAACTTAAATTCTAATAAAAAACATTTTTTACTGAGCCTCTACAGTCAACAGTATACATGCCAAACTGTTCAATGAAATCTTAAAGTTCTAATCCTACCACAGACACTTAAAAATATTACAATTTTGGACTATTGAGTTTCTAGGTGACATTGCTAGATTGCTTGTAATTTTGTACCGTATGCACAGTACAATTGAGTTGCTGAAATTCTCAGTCTTATATTTTTTTCGTAGCACAAGATTAAACAGAACAATTAAATTTATATTCACTGCAGGCAGACCTTGAAATGATAGAATTTCATAATTAAAGACTTGACTTATTAAAAAAAAAGTTGGAAATCAACAAACTTACCTGAACTGAGGTAGAAGGCCCCAAATTGCTCCGAGCCAAACATATTGACTCCAACAGATGCGAAAGACCATAGGACATACATATTGACAAACAGATGAAGAAAGCTAATGTGGCTGAATGAGCTTAAAGTCATTGATGGCAGGGGATGTCCTGTGGGAAAAAAAAATAGTGTCAATCTTTTTTTTTGTTGGTTTAAAAGAATTTAAATTAGCTTTACTATTCACTTAAAGATCTCCACTGTTCCAACCAATGATCCCTGATTAATTTATTATGGACCCACTGAAGAGCTCCAATTCCCTGACGTGTTGCCAATACATTTTAATAAAAAGAGAAAGAAAAATAATTCTTATGATCGAAATCCTTTCATAAATCGTCTCTGTATTATGTAGTTTCTACTGCAATGATTTTATTCTAAGAATCTTGAAAAAGAATACTTATTTTGTGAAAAAATTGTAAGGTAATTTAAACCTCGAGTATATGTGTAGCTGATGCAGAAAAGCACACACTTGTTTAAATTTTTTTTATCTGAGATGTAAGGTAAAATAGTTTTTTTTCTCAGCCTCACAGTATAAAAGGCCGACATATTTTTTAAATCCAAGAGATGTTTTTAAAGCAGGTTAAGTCCATAAAACATCACCGTCTAAATAAATGAACACTAAGGAACTTGAAATATCCGACTTTTCTTCCCTTTTTACTACGCTGTACATATTATCATAATTATGAGGTCTTGAAAACTGCAGGGAAAAAATGTATGCACGATCTCATTTGAAACTTTTAAATGTTTTGAAAGCCAATAATTCTTTCAAATTAATTTTCAATAATAATCTAAAACCAAAACAGAAACTGAAAAAATAAATGGTAGCACTTGATGCTAATCCCTTTAACCGAATACAAAAAAACCCAATGTTTTAAGAAATAAATTCCTTCTTGTTAAAAATTTCAGTATATATTCTGATTATTTTGTTTTTTCACTTACTAGCAGCTGATGAAAAGTAACGCAACATCGTGGACTGCAAACTTGAAACCCTCCACAGTAAAAACACACCAACGTTAGCAGCTATGATTCCCAATACAAATTTTTGGCCATTGGACAGACTTGACCACATGGAATTTAGCTGTAAGGAAAAAGAAAAAAATATTTGCAGCAACTTAATTAATACATTGTACAATAATTATTATTAATATAAGTGTCTACTTTATTATTTTTTTTTACATTGCATGCACAGCTAAGAGATAGTTAATCATGAAAAAATATATCTACTCTACTAAATCATAGCTACTGGTGTAGCTGGTCAAATTTTGTGTTACTTATCAGCTCAAACTAAACTGAGTTGTTGTTTTCTAAATTGATACAGTGGAAACCTCATAATTCGAATTGCTTCAAATTAAAAGGATTTGAATTACAGAAGGAGACATACCTGAACCACAAAAGTGTTAGAATTTAGTAGACAGTTACCTGTCTAGTTTGAAAAAGTGTTAAAATTTAGTAGACAGTTACCTATCTAGTTTGAAAAGCTGCGTTTATGAAAGTTTTCTGTTGGTTCCTTTATTTTGCAAACTTCTCCTAAACTTTCTTTGAAAGGCATGTCTTAAGCAGCAACAAGCATTGAATTAAGCTTGACAGATAGTCCTTTAGTAAAGCCTATTAGTGGTGTGAGCTTCGAATTAAGAGAGTCAAATAAGAAAAACTTTGAATTATGAGTCTGTTATTTATAGAGCCAAAGAGAGAAAAATAACCTGTTCTCTTGCAAAACTTGGTTTGTGAGATGATGATGTTTCCACTGTATTATTTTTGTTTTCCACTGTATTATTTTTGTTTTAATCGACTTAGGTATCAATTTCCACCTTCTAAATTAGAAAAATTCTTACAAACAGGTTACATTCCAAAGAAGAAAAAAAAACAAAAAACGTTATAGCTTATAACTTACATTACATAAGATTAATATGGTACAAGCTCAACAAATTGAAGTATTAGTATGTCTTACATTATATCTATGCAAATATTTTAGAATAACAATAATAATAATAATAATAATAGTAATAATAATAATAACAACAATAATAAAAACAATGACAGTAAAAATAGTACTCACATGGTCTCTAAATCCAATTGCCTTCTGAGATCGCTTTTTGAAGGGAGATTCTTCTTCTTGCCTACTTCCACTTTGCAAATCTTTAAAAACTTTACGCATATTTTCATAATTTAAAACCATGGCTCCTGTGAAACTTGCCCCACATACCTGCAGTTAAAAAAATTTATATTGAAAGAATAAAAATATTATAATTATATTACAGAACAAAGCAAGTTATACATAAAATTTCACCATAAAAAGTAATTTGCTTTGGGTTGCAAATTAGTAAAGTTTATTTGTTAGCACACATAAAAATATACTGAAGAATTTTGAATATTTGCGAAGTAAAATTGATAAAACTTCACGCTGTACCTACTGCAAATGTGTAAAGAAACGGTCTCAGCAAAGAAACTTGCTCTGATTCTACCACAGGCGGCTCCTCCACTTTGTTTCTCTGTGATCGAAAGCCCCTCCACCAAGTACGAGAAGTCCATAGCTGTGAGACTTGTCTTTGTCTCCTCCAGCCACAAAATACACGAGACAAGGCTGGTGGTTTTGATGCAAGACTTTGACAGGCAGTTAGGCTCAGATGTAAATGCCTGAGGACATTTTACGGGATAAGTTTATCAACTCTTTGGGCCCATTTTTTTTCAAGACGTTTGATATATCTTTCAAAGGTACTTAAATACTTGCTACATGCTGTTTGTTGAAAAAAGTTAAAGAACTTGAATGAGTTTTACATTTGGAATCTCTATATTTATGCAAGTCATTAGATGTCAAAGTTAAATGTACAACTGGATCCAAATACTTTACTGAACTTTAACAACCAATGTTGTTGTTTTTACTAAAAAATTATGAAAAATTACGGAAAATTGGCATCACTGAATGAAAAAGATTAGGCCAACAAATAATTCAGTCATCAACATTTACATCAACATTTCATCATTTGTGGAAGAAGATTATAAAATATCTTTTTACAAATATGAGATCTTCATCTTGAGTTTAGTTGTAGATCTAGGCTCTAGATCTATACATTCAGATAATTATGTTAACATCTTTCCACACAAAAAGACTTATCATCACACTATAGATACAGGTAGATTATTAATCTCAAATTATTAAGATCTATAGGACAATTTGTTAAAAATTACCTCTGGGCATTCAAGATTAAGAGTTTATTGCAACGACAGGACAGGGCCATGTTTACCGGTTATATTAAAAAGTTAACTTTAAGATACGAAAAAGGTTTGTTGGGTAAGCAAAAAATGCTAAAAAAAATAATAATAAAAATAATAATTATAAAATTTTCTGACATAAAAAGTACTGAGGAAACCTTTGACAGAGTTGGCAAATATAATTGTGAAAAGATAAACAAAGAGTGCAGTATGAAATTGTATCAAACATTTAACTACACTAAGTTATGGACTGTTTGCAAAGAATTTCTGTTACGACTCAGGCTACGAAACAAAAGCAGATTTTAATTATTTATGAGTCGAATGTAGTTGACACCGGACGACTATCGTTTACTATTATTTAACCTTAGATTGAAGCACCTCAAACAATGTAACAGTTGAGTTAATAGATAAACATGTTTAAAGTTTAAAGGTTAGAGTCATGCGATGATTAAAAAAAGAAAAAGAGAGAAGCAGAGGGGAAATCCAAATCTTAAATCTCTTTTCACTTTCGTTTTTGCTTTTGACGCTAGGCCTACAGACTACAGTCGAAAAGGTACTTGATCAGAAATAATTGTGAAATTTAAATTATTCGTTTAAATTCAAATTGACAAGGCTCTGCAATCCAGAATAATTTATGTATCAACAGAGTTCAACCTTGGGTATTGTGTCCATAATAATAGATTAACTCTAGATCTAATGATGTTTATGTGAAATCTCCGGGAATATAAAAAAAAAAAATCTCATGGTGAAAAGGCCTGAAGTTCTACTTCACAGTACCTTATCACTCGTTGTAAGCCTTCTTATGCCGATATGCCAAGAAACCAGAGTTGCATCTTTTACGTCTAGCGTCAGCTGTATTTTAATTTACAGTCAAACCTGTCTAAGACGACCACTGAAGATCCTGGGTCAAAGTGGTCGTCTTGGACAGGTGTTCGTTTTTGACAGGTTAAAACTTTCCTTTCTGAGTTCCCAACTACAAAAATATGTTGTTGGTCGCAGGCTTAGACTGCCGTACGGCCCATTAAAAAGAAGAGGAAGAAGAAGAAGATGAAGAAGAAGAAGAAGAAGAAGAAGAAGAAGAAGAAGAAGAAGAAGAAGAAGAAGAAGAAGAAGAAGAAGAAGAAGAAGAAGAAGAAGAAGAAAAAGAAGAAGAAGAAGAAGAAGAAGAAGAAGAAGAAGAAGAAGAAGAAGAAGAAGAAGAAGAAGAGGAGAAGAAGAAGAAGAAGAAGAAGAAGAAGAAGGAGGAGGAGAAGATGACGTCGACGACTTTTTAGTAGTAGAAGACAAATTTTCCATAATTCGATTTTTATGTAATACTGAGTGGAAGTTTGATGACCATTAAAGGAAGCAACGACTATTTATGGAACCTCCACTCATGGTTTTTTTTAAGTTACAATCTGTCGTTCACCGAGGCCTTCTTGTCTGACACCTGTCTAGACACGCTATCTTCCTTTTAACATCGTCGCACTTGCTCTTGGTGGTCAGTGAAGCATGTTTTTCAAACATACCTAATGTTAAGTCATCTTTTGTTTGCCGCACCTTTCATGGTCAAGACTGGTAAATGATGTTATGGGGTGGTCGCTTTAACAGGTTAAAGACCATTTTGGTAGAGAAAATAGGTGGTCGCGGTCGCGTTGGAGAGGTGGTCGTTTTATGGGGTGTATTTATATAGTAAAAAATCAAGGGGGTGGTGGATAGCTGGTCGCTTGACCAGGTGGTCGTCTTAGACAGGTGGTCGCTTGAGCAGGTTTGACTGTAATACAAAGAGTTGTACGCTTCCGCAGCATTGGAGGCAGACACTCTTTTATTTTTTGTTATTTCATGTTTTTTTCAAGAAAGGACAAAGAAGCAATAGGGGGTGTCAATAAGCATTTTATTTATTGTTTCTGCCTTTAGAAATTGAATTGGGGTGGATGGGTTGGTTTAACGTCCAACAGCAGCACTATATAGACTATATTGTGGACGGTCCTCAAGACGGACATCTGACAATTTTATGTGCTGCCACACACGAGACAGGGCGGGGATACCATGACTCCTGTCTCAGCCGGTCACATTATACTGACACCGAACCAACCAGTAGGGAACGCAACAGCCAGGAATCGATCTCGGGACCTTTTGCGTCGGAAGCTGATGTTCTGTAGACCCCTAGACCACCACGCCCCCCTAATTGGGATGGACAGCGATTATACCCATTATTTCGACTAAATGCTGTGATATATATATATATATGAGTTTTGAGGAAATTTGGACAAAAACACATAAAACTCATTGATTGTGTTTTCGAAATGTTACACATGTAGTTAAATCAATAGATCAAGGAATTTTTTACATATTAATAATATTCCATGTGTTTATTTTATAAAGTGTACTTTTTTATTTCAAAAATATCAAAGCTTTAATATACTTTTTTTATATAAAAGTTTTGCAGATTGATGCAAAGCTGTGCTGGCATAAGTATTATAATACGCAACAACATGTGTGCAGTTTTATTCCAGGATTTGATACATGCATGATTAAAATTATGAGTGCCTTTTTTTTTAGTCTTCTACCCTATCATTGGTGCTTTTAGTCAGTTCATGGTTTAGGATGAGCATTAAAATGAAGATTTTAGGTTAAATCATTTTATATAAATGTATGGTCTTTAGAATGATATTCTTTTCTCTTTCAGATTCTGATCTAGCAATGTCTATCTTTAAAGGGCTTGTGCTTTTGTTATCAAGTATGGTTCTAATATTGGCTATATACCTGTACAGCCCAAGGGCGCAAGGTGTGGAAGAATCACACATTGTTCAAGCCAATGTAGCATTAAACAGGCTGGCATACCTTATTGTGAGTATTAAATGACACCTAGTGATTGTGGGGAAATAAATCTAATTGCTAAGTTTTTTTTAATTAAAATATTTTTCAACTTATGTTATCCCCAGCAGAAATCTATCCCTTTGTTGTTTTTTTTTTCTTAAAGTCCATGAAACTACTTTTACTGCATATTTGATGGAAATGTGTTAGTTTTCTCCTGGTTTTATGTTAAATGTGACTTGTACAGTGTATTTGCAAAGGAAAAAATATAAATTATCCTATCTTTTTGCCTGTTACTTTCACATGAAAGTTGTTGGTTGTTTTTTTTTTGCAAGTAAAGTGATTCAACTCAAGTTAAAAATGTTTTCCTTGTGATTGTAATTAGTGTCTAGTACATTGTGTTTGGCATGTCATAAACTATCAAGCTTTGATTTGAATATAGTACATTTTACATAATTACTGAAGGCAAAAGATTGTTTACAGCCGCTTAATGTAAAACCTTTGAATTTGAGCTTGACACAATTAAAATGGAGTGTGCTTGAAAGTTTTGACATTTTATTGCATCCTAGGTACTTTTTAAAACATTAAAAAAAGAAATTAATAATTCCGTTCCAGCATGTTCTAATGTTGAGTACTAACAAGGCATGGATTGGAAAGAAATTTGATTGCATGTGACAAGAATGGGATCGGGTGGAACCACCTTCTTAGCATACATGGAAAAAAAGAGATACCTTGACTATTTCAGGTAAGTGACCAGAATTATTTAACTGATTTAAAAACCCGGCATTTAAATTCATGTTTAGACTAATTATAAAAACATTATCAGCCATTGTGGATGCCTTAGTGGAGTTAATCAGTTATTGAATTTCTGCTGGAGGAGGGCAAGATAATTATAATATCTAAAGAATGAATATAATGAAATGTCAATGGGCATGTTCAGCAACATAAAAAGCAAAGTCAACATTTTTATGAAATTGCTTGCAATACTGTTTGTTGCTGTTTTTAACAATAATAAACATGTGTTTAGTTTTATCACTTGATTTATTATGGTTTATTCTGATTTTTTACAAAAGAAAGACTGATCCAGTTCAGAAAAAAAAAACATTTTCTTTTTTTTTTTATGTGTACAAAAGAATCAGTTGCATTTATACATTTACATGCAGAATAACAGATTTAAATATCGAGAAACAATTAAGATTTTTAGGAAAAATTGATTGTTTAGGATCTGAGTCTGATTACTAAAATGAAGTAAACTGATCAGCGGAAGCTTGTACAGTCATTACCTGTTAAAATGTTGTTTATTCTTATAGGATAAATTACGAAAGTACTCCACTACAAGTAGATAATCATGTAATGGATAAAAAACATAGTTTATAACTTAAGTTACATAATCATTGCCATGATATTTGTTCCCTTATTTCTTTCTTGTAGTAATGTTTTTACTGAGTATGGATTTGTTTAAAACATGTGTAATCAGAAGTCTTTTTAAAACTTGTTTATATGTATAATTGTGTTAATCCCTGATAAACACCATAAAATTTAAGAATTCATAGTTTAATAATAAGTCTAATTGTTCTTGTGTGTCGACTTGATTTGTAACTACATGTTTTTTAATAACTCCCTCCTCCCCGTGCCAGGCATATTTTGTGCACTCCTTAACAGGTGCCTCTACACTGTCAGTATTCCGTGCCCAGATGGAGATGCTGTACACGCCTGTTCTTACTCCAAGTGACACGTTGCAAGTAAATCATTCCAAGGAAGCTAAAATATTAGCAAATTAAATAAAGTATACCACTGTCAAAATTAAAGGATAAAGTTAAATCATTTGTATATGTAAGTATGCCAAAATATTTATGAAAGAAAAACACATCTTACAAGAAATTTAAGTCAAGATTTTGCCAAAATTCAACAAAAAAAAGTCTGGTAAGATATAGTCTCAGTGGTCTTCATCTTAACATGAAATGGAAAAATACTTGAAATAAAACTTAATTGGAGAGTTTCTACATTAACTGACTGTGTTATATTTTGTATTTAACAGATGTTGTTTCAATAATTCCTTTTCTTACCCAGGTAGACACCATTCACATAGAAGGGATTCCTGTGAAAATTTACACTCCTGCAAGTGAAGATTCGGTTTCAAACTCAAACTTTAAGCCATGCATAGTTTACTTCCATGGAGGTGGTTGGACTCTGTTTTCCTTTGGTATGTAGGTTGTTTTTTTTAATGTAATTTTGGGAAATGAAAAAAATGAAGTAGAGAAAATGGCGTATCTATCATTTTTTTCTGCATCACAACTTCTTCATTTCAATTCTTTTAAAACTTTCTACTTTTGTAAAGATTTCCCGTTGCTACAATTTTAGATGCACATAACAGCTGCTTTCGGGTTTACAAAACTCTTACTTGCTAAGGAACTAAAGAAATAATATATTATTTTGTTAATTTTGTTAAGCAGTTAGGAGTCTGATAGAACCTGTACCTTGAGGTCTGATAGATTTAGAGGATTATATGTGTGTTTGTTTCTGTAACCTTTTTCATATAATATGGCTAAAAGCCTATTCCTTGTGTGCCCACTATTATTTTGGAATTTGGCTTTGTTATTTTTTTTCAATGGAAGGTTTGCAGTTCAATGCATAGATGTGCTAGCACGAGAGCATATCTATTCGCACAAAAAGTGTTCCTCGTGATGGGAAACGGTTATACATGTGATGATGTCACTACGAAAAGTCTGTTTTTATTTGCAACTTTCATTTACTTTTTTTTTTTCAGATTCATATGACACAGTCACCAGAGAATTGTCTAAAAAGACAGGTGTTACTGTCATCTCTGTAGGGTATGTTTTATTGTGGATTTATAGTTCTATAGTTTTATGATGTGATCATAATGATCACATGCTGTCCATCTTTTCTTTATCAAGCTTAACACAATTTGGGTCTGATAATAGAGGATAAAAAATACTGTACGTAATTTAGCTAAAAATGATATTTATATCAGGGCCAATATTGGGTTTGAGATTATTTTTATCTAAATACCCAAATGTATAGATCTGCAGTCATAATCTTATCAATTTGTTTTCCAAAATGTTAAAAAAAAATTGAAGAAGAATAATAAATTAACAAAAATGCTGTAATCAACAATAATATGATATTTCTCATCATACAACCTTGCAAACTTCTGAGGTTTTGTTTTGTGGCCCTGCCTTCTTGGACGAAAAACTGTTTTCTTTTTAGAAAGGTTTAAAAAAAAAGTATTTAATTTTGGTAAATAAACATTAATATTTTGAGGTTGTATTTGGTTGGCTTGATTTGTTACTAGGTACCGTCTTGCACCGGAGCATCCATACCCTATTCCATTTGACGACTGTCTGAAAGTCACCAGGCATATTTTGCACCACGGAGAACAGTATCAGGTTGACCCGCACAGAGTGGCAGTTGCAGGTAACTCATATATTTGTTTTGGTTTGTTGGTTTTGAATTCAACAATCATTCCATGGTCAGCAGCTAGTCTGTATTGTGGATGGTACCAAGACTTATGTCTGAGAAATTTACTAGCTACCACAGAGAGCGGGTATAACACAACCTCTGTCTCAGCTTGGGTCAATATTTTACTTAAGCTACGCAGCCACTAGGGAACAAGGTGCTCCTATTTGGGATCATCTGGGGACCTCCAAAATATTACCATTGAGCAACCTGGTACCCTAGTCATGGTATATCCAAACACATCATCTTTCTTCTATTGCATGGCCAGTGAGGTTACGGCCATCATACTTCTAGATAGATTTTGAGAAATAGATTATTAGACTTTTATTTAAGAGGCATGTTCAAGGTTATTCTCATAGACTACAGAGTTTATCTGTGTATATTACATTAATATTGGAATAAAAATTAAACTCAATTTATCAAAAGATATTGCATCTTGTATTACCAGCTTTTTGTTGTTTGTTTGTTTTTAAACTGAAAGATATGTAATATGTTGAAGTAGTATTACAGTTGGGTTTTTTAAATTATCATTTTTAAATATTCATTTGGTGCAAGATTAAGGACAAAATGGAGTCACTTTTTCTTCTCAGAATCAGTCTCTTTTTATTTTTGTTTGAATTATTTTGACTCAGTAGAGCCATTTTTATATTTTACAAATTCTGATGTAACCTCTATTAGTTTATTTTAACCAAAAGTTAGTAGTCTTCAGATAACTATATTGAAAAGTTTGATCGAATGTATCCTTTTTTTATATTACTTACATTCATAACCACAGCTTGCATACCAATCCCTCATTTAGGGTTACTTTCTTTTTATTTGATTTAAATATATGGTCACCTCAGCTGCAAATGCTAAAGATTTAGAGTACTTTAGAAAAACTACAGGATATTATACAACTAAGATGACAATATATCTGATAGTGACTCTTGATTCAACCTCAGACAAGGGCTATATTCAGTTTTCATGACCTTTGTCTGTTAGTGTTATTCTATGAAATTAAGTGAATGTTTTATAACTTATTTTAACACTGCAACTGTGAATTTGTGCATGTTTTTCATTGCTAAACACCACAATTATGAATCTGCAAATAATTTACTCCACCAAATTATAATGATAAAACTTTTAAAAATCAGGAGACGGTACTGGTGGAAACTTGGCAGCATCAGTTGCTCTACGCCTCAGTGAGGAGGACCCAGAATTCACACCTGCTCTTCGGCTTCAGGTCAGCTGCTAGATCCTGTGCATTCACAGATTTTTCGAGAAAGGGCTTTAAGTTGTTTGTCAGGGATTAGATTTTGTTTTCATTAATTATAGTATATTTTTGTGTGTACAGTATATTTTATTGACATTATTTCTCTACAGCTTTGTTGTTTATTTTTTTTTTGGGGGTGGTATGCTTTTTTTCATTTTGAGTCTGAATTTCTTATGTATAGTGGTCTTTGGTTAAAAAATGATCCCTCTGGAAACAAGGAAAAAGGAATGTCTGCGCTGTCTCTGTCAGGCAGCATCATGCATGTAAAATGATCAGCGTTAGTCCTTGTACTCGCTCAAAATATAGCCTCCATAGTGATGACGTTGGACGCTAAGCAACAAATTCAAACTCAAAACTAAGATTGCCAGTATGCCAGCATTAACTCTCCCTTGTTTAGTGTATTCTACAAAATGACCCTTTGACATCTTTGTTACTTCTGAATGTAACTTTTTTTTAAAAAGAGCACACCCTAAACCAATCAAGATGTCTGACTGACGCAAGTTGAGTTGAGAGGTTGCGAATATGATCAGGTTTGGTGTACCCCATAAGTGGATGAAGATTAATCCGTGAATAAATTTTAAGGGTTAAATTTGTGTGAAAGCAAGTTGAGTGGAATAATACCTTAGAAGTGCTACAGATACTGCGCAATAGGTTCATTCTCTTGTTCTTCTTTTACGAACAGAATAACTAACTTTGCCCCTACACTTTTAAATTGCAGTGCTTGAAGTTCAGCTAATTAGTATCTTTACAACTCGTTGAACTTGTACCCTTTAACCTTCATTTTTATTTAGAGATAACATACAGTGTAAAAGTACCCCAGATATTATTAAATAATGATAGAAACAGTTAACTGATCAGGTTAGATAACAGATCTTTGGACATTGGTAAAACATTCTGAACCTGGTTAAAAAAAAAAAAGCAGGATCATAGACATAACCATATAAAATCAAAAAATGTTATATTTCGCAGAAATTGCAGGTCTCTAACAAACTAGGCAGACCAGTTTACAGTTTATATTGAAGTACTTGGTTATGAAATATGGAAAGAAATATTTTACTAATTAAGAGTTGTTTTGATTGAGTTCCTATTGTTTCTAGCCTTACTAAAAAAAAGTTCTCTTAACATTTTTTCACTTTTCCTCACATGATTAAAAAAAAACTAACTTATCCAGCTTTCAATATAAACATTTTTTTTTAAATCTATAATTATGATAACAATGTATCTCTCACTGGAAAGGAGTTTAATTTTTTTTATTCCATATCTTCTATTCTTCAGATCCTAATCCAACCTGTGCTGCAAGCTCTCACTTTCAACACACCCTCTTACAGAGACAATGCTTATTACTCCCTTGTCGACAGGTACGGTTTACAACCAGCTCAGACAGGTTCTGAGAGTACACAATGGATGCAGCACAGACTGATTATAAAGTGTCAGAGTTGCTTCCTGATAGCTTGCAACTGATTTGAACTAAATTGAGCCTGTTGGGATTTTTTCGCATGCTCTAATTTGTGATAAGTGGAAGCTGTTTGTTTTGGGATAACACAGATTCCTCATTATTTAACATGTAAAAAATTTTCAAGTTTGATTGGATTTGGAGCCATGTGCAAGAAACGCAGTTCTTAGCAATAGGTGACCTAACATTTGCCATTATACTATATTATAAAGGACTAAAGTTAAAAATGTTTACAACATGAAAAAATAAGGTACATATGTTCCTCATTTGTATACCTTTAAATGAAATATCCTTATTCTGTTGAAATTAGAAGAGATAATCTGGAATGTATTCCCTTTTTTTAACCACTTAATATTTATATTTTTACCTTCTTGCAGGTCATCTTATCATTTTACCTATTTGCTTTACTCTTCTTCACATGTAGAGTCCAGATGATCAGATTCTGGTGTAACTACATGGGGGTGGAACCCGACTCCAAGATATTGTCTTCTATGGAGCGAGGAAGGCATGTTAGCCCTACTGTCAGGCGTGTGCTTTACTTCTTGTATATGGCTGATGCAGAATCAGTTCATGCTGCCTCTTCTGGTGTAAGTATTTGCCTGAATGTTCAACTACAGTGGAGACCTCATGCTAGAAAGTTTAAATTCCTTAGCAAACCATCTTGAAAATATTATATTTAGTTCACGCAAAGCCTGGATATTGCTGATGTGCTGACACTATAGATGAAAATCAACACACACAAAAATGCATTTATCAAATAACACTAATCCTTGCTGTAGTTTTTAAACTTATGGTTAAGCTTGTGTTTAAAGTCCATATTGATAGCAGAGCCAAATATGCTTGGCCATCGACTAGGTTTGCAGTGACTAATCGTAGTAAGAATCTGTATTTACTTTCTTAAAACTTGGCAGCTATACTATACAAATGTTCATATGAATGTTTATTGTGGTGTAAATGCGTCTCTGAAAATATAAATAGAGCTCTTTACTCATGAAAACTCTATGGAGCTTTGAGTATCACGGGCTCTATGAAAGTATTATTGTAAATGCAAAGAGATGACATTAAACGTGAAAACATATTAGTGTCTCATATAAAATTTTGATGAAAATCTAAGCCTGTCTGAAGCATTAGATTTTATTCCTCAACAATTATCATATCAAGGTGCCAAAATATTTTTTGATATTTTACTCTGATAAATCTTTTTCACAGGAAAACCCAAAGGCCAGTTCCTCGCCATCTGCATCTCAAAAGTTTGGTACAAACCCTGACCTTGAGGAGCTTGGTTACGACCCTGAAGTTTCCCAGGCAGGAACGGGAATCGAGACTCGAATCCAGGACGCTTATTTTGCCCCGATAATGTCAGAAAATGTTGCTCGCGCTCCCCCAGCAATTGTACTCACTGGAGAAAATGACATTGTTAGGGACGATGGCTTGGTATACTCCAGAAAGCTGACTGAAGCCGGAGTTAATGTCACCCAAAGAACTATACCTGGATGGGGTCAAGGTCACATAGCGCCTCTCATGCCCCCTTCCTATTTTGCGTCCTGGTTTACCTTTTCAGGCAGCTCTTTAGCATGGGAATATGTTTACTCATTGATAGAAGAAAATATGTAACTTTTTTCTTCTTTTGAATGTCCTTGCTTTATAATCTCTGGTGTTGAAAAGTTTTTGTGGTTAAAAACATGTCCTTTTATAATATTTTATTAATTAAAAAAACATCAATGTAGAAAAAACATGAGAAGTATAATTATAAAAAAATTATAAAGGATTTCAACCAAAATAGGAATAAAGGATATTTATCTCTTAAAAATCTATTTTGTTGATTTACTCTTTTTATGTTTTCTAGAGCCACCAATTGAAGCTGTTATTCTATATTTTGTTTTATAACTTTGACAGACATAAGCAACATAATTTTTTTCTCCTACAACGACCATGTATGCATATTTTGTACACAGGTCTATTTAAAGATTGCTGCCTTACTTATTTTAACTCCCTGTCGAAAACTGTGATGTTTATTAACTGATTATTTCCGCCATTAAATTCATGTTTGGACGCAGTAATTTTAAGGGTGAAATGGACAATCCGCAATTGTACTATCAATATTTATGACAAAAGGTATCAAGTGTTGCATATCATATTTTTCAAAATGAATTATCTTTCAAGAAAAATCAATTTAGAAACGGCTTGACAACTAAGAGCATGAGTACATCATGGAAGGCCAAGTGTGGGTCGTAATTCCCAGATTACAAAGTACTCGGTCCTGGTATAAACACCTAGCAAACACAGTAGCTGGTCAAAACATGTGATACCAAGATCAAGGTTGACGATCAGCGACAGACCGCTCTTTGCACGTACAAGTGAAGTTAAAGTCTGGCTTGACCAGCTATCTGGGTCAAAGCGTGCCCGGTGGGTGCACGCATGGCTAAATTATCAAATATTTCCAAAACTAAACTTATTTCATAAATCATTATTTTTGTGACCTTTTATTATTATCTGAGACTAAATATACTACTTGGATCTATACTTATAGAGGCATTCTAGAGAGATATGTGTTTTAAAGTTTTGAATCGAGAGCCGAAAAACAATGGAGGGCACCCAACACAGACCATCACAGATCAAAGTTTGCCTCCCTGTCGCAATGTACAGGTTGTGGGCCCTGGATCGGAAACTTATCCGTCGGCCAACATCTTGTGTGTCTCAAGAAATGAAAAGCAACTAAAAATAGTCTGTATCTGGCTGGGATGCATGTATGAGTTGGTATATTCACACACTAAGAAACAAACATAGCGGAATTAATTATTTAATGCAGACAAGTTGAGTAAAGCAAAGTTGTTTGAGAGGCAACAAGACAAATAAACCCTTCAATTTCAACCAAAGGGAATTAATATAATGTACTAGTCTTATAAAACTAGCGTCTACGGTGCCAAAGGAAATGGAGTTGGCGAAGATAAGATAGTGAAGAGAGAGAGAGAATTATAAAGATAGAGAACGAAAGAAATTCGAGAGATAGGGGAGCGAGGGAATAGAGAGAAGAGATAAAAGAAAAAGTGAGAGAGAGACAGGAAAGAGGGAGGAGAAGAAGAAGAAAAATAACGAAAAACAAATGAGAGAGAGAGAGGGAGAGAGAGAGAGAGAGAGAGAGAGAGAGAGAGAGAGAGAGAGACAGACAGAAAAACAGAAAAGAGAGTTTACAAATCTATATACATTATTTATAATGTCTCAGGTTTACCAGTGACCAGTTCTTGAGGCTGCCCTGGCAAGAGACAACCCAAGCCACAAAGGTACATACAAGATGTCATTACGTTGGTTAAGATCGAAGGCATATTAAGGGAAATAAAGGAATATACTACCTTTAAAGGGTAAGACCAAGAGATAGAACTTGACTTATTACGAATCTACAAGTTTCAACGTAGGGGTATTTCAAAAAGCAAACAAACTGCTTCAAGTGGTAAAAAAATATGTAGATTCTACTATTGGCTCGTAAAACTTTTGTGCGATCTCAATATAAAACCGATACAAATAACGATGTAAGCTACATACACTAACAAATAAAGAATGTAGTAGGCAAAAACATTCAAATTATGACAACACGCAAAACCCCTATTCATGTTTTACCTTATTTTCTATCAAAGATCGGGTGAGCGCAAACCACTGTTGAGACCAAACTTTTAAAAAGCCTGTTTTAAGTGCTTTGGAGATCGATAATATAAGGGAAATAACAGAAAATAATGCCTCACAAGGGGTAAACGCCAAAGGATATAACTCGAATATTTACAAAGGTATATCTTTAAACGGAGCTATAGTATAATATGATAATGATAATAATAATAATGATAATGATAGTAATAATGATGATAATAATAATAATATAATAATAATAATATTAATAATATAATAATAAAAAATACTACTAATGATACTAATACTAATAACAATAAAAAATACTACTAATGATACTAATACTAATAACAATAGGCAAATTATTGTGCCCAGTAATCTCAATAAAATATGTTCATTAAAATAATAACACACACACATTAAAATATCAAAATATAAGATGTAATATAGATTCAATTTCCGCGAATATGTTAAACCCCTTGTAAAGTTTTTCCCCCATTTTAATGTTAGACATTAGGATGGTGCAGTGACCAAACACGATTTAAATAAATATGTGTTAAAATAATTATATCAAGGGAAATAACAGAAAATATGGCCTACTACTTTTAAAGGGTAAACGTTAAGGGATATAACTTGATTAATTACAAAACTACAAGTTTCAACGTAGTTGTATTTTAAAGAGCAAACTAATTTGCTTCAAATGGTAAAAAAATTAAATACATTTTGCTCGTACACCATTTGTTTAGTCTTAATACAAAATACCATTTTTTGCACGGTGGACACATTAATTTTGTCACGACCTATTAATTTGGAATACGCATTTCAATATTAGTAGTAACTTTGTTTCCGAAGCGAATAAGGGCATAATTTTCGATTGAGAATAGTATACTAGTGAAATGAAACAGCATGAGGATAAATCAACACACCGCTAACAACAACAGAACGAACTATAGAACTAAAATAGAAACATAAAAAAGCTACCTTGATACCATAGTTATGGACCAGGAACTACAATCTAGATAAGAAAAGACAAGAAAAATAATAATAGACTTATAGATGCAGTGTTCTTGAAACGGTACAATAATTAGTACGGTAGTATGTCTTGATGTTTTCGTTTTCACGTCTGCTCATTGACGTGCCTCATACATAAAAATACATATTTTTCTCATGACTGACCCATCATTATGATGACAAACGATGTAGAAATTCGATTATGTGTTTTCAGGGCCAGATTAAAAAAAAAATGAAAAAAAAAAATTAAAAAAAAAAATGGAATGGCTAAAATCCAGCCAAGTTGAAATCTCGTAATATCTCGCCATGCCGAGACTTCAAGCATTACCATAATACAACATAGGCCTTGGCCGACTGATTGACTGAGGGTGTATTTTTAGTTCTAAGCACAGCTGTTGACGAAATAGTTGTAAATAAAAGACTATCCTAGGTTTAATTTCAGGACATTTACCCAACGGGGCTAATGCACCTGTTAAATCTGAATTCAAGTTTTAAGGAAAGAAAGGTTCGTATTGAATAGTGTTGTTTACATACGATATGCGAGCAAAAACCTGAAAGGTTTAGTTTCACTAGCATGTCGGCCATTTTGATGCAAAACCTTGGGTTTTCCATTGATATTTCCTGGATCATTATGAAACTAGTCGATTTAGATCACTGTTAACCACATAATTAAAAAGATATTGTAGTAATTCACACCGAAAACTTAATATATGCTGCTGTTATGAACCTGTCCTTGTCATTTACCCCTAGTGGACCTAGACATCAATGATCAAGGTCTCCAATGGACTAAAGTAGGCTACTCAATTAGAATCTAAATCTCATTCCCTGCAAGTGCAATGACATCATTTTTGTGCAAATTAATCTAGATCTAGATGCCAGATAGACTTAATGCAATATGTTTTTAAACAGAAACTATGAAACTGAATCTAGATCTAGATCTTAATCATGATCTAGATATTGCAGTATCGGTGGTACTGATTTTTAACCGATAAAACTTGCACCATTTCATTTTGACTCATTAATGATTTTATCTTATTTTTAATTTTATGGGCTATCTTATGAAACTGAAACTGATCTTGAACTGGAATCGAGTTTCCCTCATACCAAATCTACATTATTTACAATTGTCCAAATCGGTTATAGATCTACTTATTTATCTAAGACTAGTAAGAGACATGTACAGTGTAAAAATAGATTAAAGATCTGGCAAGGGCTAGAATCTAGATTAGATTTACAAATGATCATGCTATGCAATCAATTTAAGGTAGGTTTATACTCCAGTACATTCCATTTTGGATAGTAAAAAGGCACCATCTAGACATTTATGAAATCAAATTCAAAAGATCTAAATGTTGCTGGGTTTTTTTAATGCGGTTTTCAACTTAAGCAAAGAGATGTACTGTGCAAACACTAGCCACTCAGTACATGGCACTTTATCTGAAGGCTCTAGTCATACATTTACTAGATTTGACCTTTGTGGGTCATATTGGATTGGAGTTTGTTACTTTGTAACCCATCTTATAATGAAAGTGTACTTGTAAATATATGGCTCTACGAATGTAGTAAGCTAATTTACATGTCCCCCAAAATTAAACAGCTTTAAGGACTTTATCATTTCATTTAGATTTGCATGTCTTTCAATATAGCTTGCAGCTTGTGCAGTTGCACAGATTTTTTAAATTGAGGTACATTTTGTTTGTCTATTAGTATTAAATGAGCTAGGAAAGCAACCAGATATCATTTGTGGTAGGGTATTTATATAATTCTTTTTTTTTTTTTTTTTAATATTGAAATGTTCCGCCTTTGTCGATCTACAGATGAACCAAATGTCCCATTTTTAGATGTATACCTTATTGTTGTTCACAAATATGATAGCACTAAATTATTATATGAGATTGTATCTACTTTTCGAGATATAAATATTCATTGAATTCTATCAGTGTCAGAGTGATCTGAGACTAAACTATCAAAGTGTAGAATCTATGGACTCTCAGACAGTTTAGATTTCTAGCTCTAGCTAGTATAAATTAAATATTAGATTTAGATGGCACTTGGCACAATTTTGGTCTTATTTTAAATCTATAGGTTATTTATAAATCATTCTACCACTCAGTCTTGAGTATCTTACTCCTTGTGTTTTTGTTGCTGTAGGTGTGGTCCATAGACAGTATTAACAAATCCAGATGAATGGTTTTAATTTCTGGAAACCATGACAGGCGATTATTATAAATACATTTAATAATATGAATTGATCTTTGCACACAACAGAAAGACGAAAAAATTCAAAGAAAGGAATGCTAAGAGAGAGAGAGACACAGTTAGAGAATAGAAAATCGAGGGAAATACAAAAAGAGGAATAGTTTTATTATTTTAAAGTTGAGCAAGTAACTGTAAGTGTCCTTATGGTTGCTAAAGGTCTGGAAATGTGAGTGCCTAATCAGACTCACTGTGGTGACTGAAAGATGTATGCAAGTTAGCACTGCAAAAGGAAAGGATGTGTCATGTCTAAACTGAGGATGACTTCAATATTAATTAAAAACACACCTTTTGAGAAAATATATTTTAATGCACATCAAAGTATACCTGTTTATAATATAATTATGATCTTAATACTTTTATATCTTTGAAAAATATTGCTTGCCATTATAAATCTTATTTGGTGAACAAGGTTATTTTTTATAATTATGTAGATTTTATGATTTTGTATTCAATCAGTCTTTATAAAATTTATTGTATAAGTGCTTATTGCTTATTTTATGTAAAGTACTTTGAGCTTGGCTTTGTTGAGGAAAAGTGCTGTGTAAATAAAGATTATTATTATTATTGGTATGATAAGGTGTCTCCATCCATGTGATTGATACATTTTTTTTTTTTTTACAGTAGCCAGGTCAGTAAGCATGACTGTAGTGATGCGGCCTGGCTCGGCTGGTGGGGATAATGCCCCAGAAAACAGCCCTGGGCAGCCACCACAAACCATCAGCTCTCCATCACAACAGACTAACTCCGTTGTCACGACAGGATCAGTGACAAACACCAACATTACTATGAAAGCTCCAGTAACAACATCAAATGCCATCAATGTTGATGTCTCATTGTCACAGCTGCCTGAGGAATCAGACATTCCAGCCTCAGAATCGACTGCTTCACCAGGTGCAACTGTGGAAACCACAGGTAGAAATAAAATGCCTTTTTCTAAATTTTTTCTGGCAAAAGAACAAGTTTAGGTAGTGGCGCAGTGATCATATTCTGCCATGTTAAATAGGACAAGATATTTGTAGTGGTTTCATAATAACTACATTTTTGAGAAACATTCGATCAAACAAGCAAATTAAAAAAGGTGTTTGGAAGTGCGACTGTAACAAAATATGCAAAATGTCTAGAGAACTAACCCACATGAATGTTTGAAATAGATAAATTGAAGGGATTCTTCTTTCATTTTGTTGTTGTTGTTGTTGTCTTGATAAAATCAATACTGGATGAACGCAGAGCTAATGAAATAATTTTATCTAGCCCAAGGTGCTGGGGATGCTGAGCCTGAGTTCCCGCTGTTTGAGCTGAGTCGCCTAGATGAGATGATTAACCGGCCTCGCTGGGTTGTTCCAGTGCTAGCCAAGGGAGAGCTGGAGGTGTTGCTAGATGCTGCCATCAAACTTAGCAAAGAAGGTTTGTTGTTTTATTATTATTTTTATCTGTTGCCTTGCCTTTAGTGGTTGAGCTCCCAGCATGTTAGGACAAAATGCAAATGTATCCCTTCGTAAAACATTTGACTTCTTTGAAGGATTGTGTATGATATTTTGTACATGTAAAACATTATAAATACTGGTGCATTAGTACTATAATTATAAGTAGTGATGCATTATTATGAGTAGTGATCGCTTAAAATCTTATAGGGTTTATTCATTTGGACATGCAATAGTTAGTATTTGAATTTTGTTTGATTTGAAACATTTAAGTCAGCCATTTCTTTAGAACTATAGCTTTCCTTTATAAGCATTATTGGAATATGCTGACATGACCAAGTGCTTGATACCAGGTATCTAGTATATTGAGGTAATATCGACTTTTTGTGTGTGTGATTTTTACCAACTTATGCAAAAAGAAAAATCTAAGAATTTGAATACAATAGATGATAATGCTAATTGATATACACTGGCTTATAATGACAATCATTGACATGTTATTTTAAAAGGCACTTATTATTAACTAATAACATAATGTACTATTTAATGCTTAAGCATAAATGTAATTCCCCACCCCACCCTAGGGTCAGATACAAGAAGTGAAGCATGTCAAAGGTTCTTCAGAGAAGGACTCACAATTTCTTTTACCAAAATTCTTACTGATGAAGCTGTTAGTGGCTGGAAGCATGAAATCCATGTAAGTATTGATTTGCAAATCACTCAAAGTATTTTTTTTATCTTCATACAAAGTGGTTGTTAGAATTGTTCATTTATATTGTAATTACAATAACAATTTTTTTTTACTGTAAATGCTGCACTCTTGAATAGAGCATTCATTCGATTTAAATATATGTCAATTGCAATCACTTATATGTTCTAATAAAGCCTCTTTGTCTGCCATCCAGAAATGCATCTTGAAAAATGCTGAAAGGTTAATTGAGCTGTGTGTGCACAAGTTGTCTCAGGATTGGTTCCCTCTTCTTGATCTGTTGTCAATGGTTCTGAACCCTACTTGCAAGTAAGTGAGACGAATGTTATAAGTCAAAGATGCAGTGTTTTGGAACATCTGTTAAATGCATACATTCCTTTTTTAAAAAGGCCACAAAATGGTATCAAATTGGATTTTTATGTTTTATTTTATTGTTGAAATGTGAAATCGATTAAAACCTTTTATAAGACAGCATTGTGAGAAACAACAATAATTTGAGTTTCATTATGAACTTAAAATATCCTCCTTTTTTTAATTTTTTTTTTTTTTTATAGATTATTTGAAATTTTCTCATAAAAGAAAAAAATCAAAATTGTTGATCAATTTTCTTAATCCACTTGCTAAGATTGATTCAAAAAATTAATTAAATTTTATGATATAAAAAAAAGGATGGCCTTTCAGCAAGATTGATTCAAAAATTAATTACATTTTATGATATTAAAAAAATGGATGGTCTTTCAGATTCCATACATACAATGCCACGCGTCAGTCTGATACTGTAGCCTCTGGTGCTCAAATTGCTGAGGATGCTGTGTTTGCTCGACCTCCAGACCACAGAACACCTAAAGTATGTCTCTCTTATATTCAGTTTTAATATAGTTTCTTCATATTTTTTGTAAGATATTGTTTGTCTTTAAAATATATAACTCTTTCAAGGAGGGAAGAATCTTTCTGATCAATACAAAGGCAAGGAGAAAAAAAAATTTTGTTTTGATAAATGTGTGCTAGCCTATGAAAATGATGGTATTGACGCAAATCTTGGTTCTGAGATATAGGCCAAATTAGTGAAAATATTGACCTATCTTTAAATGTCCATAATAATAAAGATATTTAAACAAATTAAAAAGCTTCTTAACTGATTCAATCCCACGAGCCGCTCACAGCGGCTCAATGGCGGACATCGCAGTCCCATGAGCCGGTCCCACCGGCTCAGTCTTTTACAAGATACGAAGACAAACCATAAATACGAAACTGCGGTTATTTTGTACTACATGACTCAGTAGGTTTTTCCACAAAGTTAACGACATTTGTGTTACTCTAGTTTGCTAAGACTATGGCACACATTTAAAAATATTGAAACTATAAAGCTCATTTTTTAATGTCCATGAAACCTTTTTTCCTCTGTCTCACGAATGTTACCCTCTTTTTTTTTATTAAAACAAATTTTTTTTTTACAAAGCTGTGTCCTTACGCATTTTGTAATTTCATTTTAAGAAAACTATTCATACTCACAGTTTATGATTACATTTACGTCAAAATTTGAAATACAGAGGAAATTATAAAAAGATGAAAAGTCCATTAATGACTTTGCAGATGCAAGTTTATTGTAGGAAATGTTTACCACTTAAGTATTGTATAAACTATTTTACCCTCTTGCTCTTCTTCCAGGGGTGGCTTGTAGACTTAGTGAACAGATTTGGTGCTCTTGGAGGTTTCAAAATATTATTAGACAGGTTTTTGAAGGGACCTCCTCTCTCTGTTCCAGTTGTAGCAAGTTTAGTAAAGTGAGTATTGTTTTGTTTTATTTTCATGCATAAAAACTATTCAGTATGCTAATCAATGCCAGCTCTACTTTCATTAGTTTCTTTTTGACATGAAGAACAAATTTCCAAACTGGATGAAAAAAAGTGTATCTTATCTTATCTTATATTTTTGGATAGTTGAACAATTATAAACAAGTCCATCAATTAATCTTACACGTTCTATTGTAATTGCCCACTTACTGTTATACTTTAGCTATGAGTTGTTTATTAATTATTTTTTTTAATGTTTTTTTTTTTTTCAATTAAGAGACATGTTCACAAATGGATTTGTTTTTTTAATACCCACAGGCCTTTTGGGTTATGCAGTGAAGTTTTGACGCCTCATACAATTGAAAAGTACTTCATGCCAGTCGTGGTGAGTCGTTTTGCTTTTTTGGTACTATGTGGAAACTTTGTTTGATTGTAAAAGAATGTTTTGAATTCACTGACACTTGGAATATGCTAATTTATCAGATGTGAAAAAGAAAGGGTTACAAAAGTACATGTATCAGTAATAATGGTTTTTGGCGGATCCGCGAAAATCCTTTTTTTTGGGGGGTTCTAAAAGTGGAATTTTCTCCTTAACTTGTATGTTGCATTTATAAATTTTAGAAATAAGTATATTATTTTGAATAGATTTTTTATATGTTTTAAGCTTGACATAATAAGATTATGCATTTTTTTTCTTTTCCGGATATATGAATGTGACATAATGCTTTCAATTTTTCAGGATGTTGTACCAAAGTTCTTAGACAAGCTTACAGATGAAGAATTGAAGAAAGAGTCAAAGACAGAGGCCAAAAACGATGCTCTCTCCTCCATCATAAAAGCTCTGAAACAGCTTGTAAATAGGTTGCCCAATCAGGAAGAGACCAGTAAAGGCCTTGAGATATTTAGGCTGAAAATGATCCTCAGGTATTTCCTTGAGCTATTTTTTTTTTACAAAAAGTATTGAGTCACCACAGGGTTCTGTTGAAATGAAAGTACAAAAGTACTCTATAACCTCTAATTTAGACTGTTATGAAATCAGAACTGAAGAATCAAAGGAATTTTTTTTCTTGTTTTATGAAAGAACAAAAGTACTCTATAAACTCTAATTTAGGCTGTTATGAAATCAGAACTGAAGAATCAAAGGATTTTTTTCTCTTGGTTTATGAAAGAATAAAAGTACTCTATAAATTCTAATTTAGGCTGTTATGAAATCAGAACTAAAGAATCAAAGGAACTTTTTTTTTGGTTGGTGTTCAATCATATAATGCCTCTAAAAACACAATATCGCATTATTCTTATCTGACCTTCTCAGTGTTGCGTTAAACTGTTAAATGACATTTTTTCATAGAAGATTAACTGTTAATTTTTCTGACTTTTTATCATTAAATACCCCCCTCTCCCCAGACTTCTCCAAATTTCCTCTTTTAATGGCAAGATGAATGCATTGAACGAGGTGAACAAAGTGATTACAAATGTAAGCTTTCAGGCAAGCAGTCGACATTCCAGTATGGACGAGGATGAATGGTTAACAGCTGACAAGATGGCTGTAAGTCATTTAGACCTTTGGTGGTAACTTATTATATCAGCATCTTAAAGAAAATTTAATTTGTTGTACTTAAAAAGCTTTTGCTGTGGATGCTTACTGTTGCAACATTGTATTCTTTTGAAATTGTAAGCTAATCTACTATACCTTAGTAAGAGACACAGGCTAGTGATGGTTATTAAGGAGCAGACATCTGAAAGTGGATATTCACTGTACCTGAAGAATTTTAATTGATGTACTTAGTGAGCAGTTTTATCCGAGGCTAAAAGTTAGATTAGTGCACTGGTTTTGTTCAAAATATAAAACGTGTTAAATAAACGATGCCAACATGATAACATTGACCCCCCTCCTGACATTTTACATATCTGCAAACAACAGGAATGGATCCAGCAGAACAATGTGTTGTCAATTGTCTTGCGTGACAGTTTGCACCAGCCTCAGTATGTGGAGAAATTGGACAAAATCCTTCGATTTATGATCAAAGAGAAAGCTCTCACTATGGAGGATTTGGACAGGCTCTGGGATGCACAGGTTGGTATTAGTGTTTATTTCTAAATAAACATTCTCACATATTCAACTATATACCTTTGTTTTAAGGGGTTTTGTTGAAAGAATATGGCAGTTACACCTGAAAATGTAGGAAAATACAATGTACTTCGTAAAAATGTATGATGTGTAGTTTTAATTTTGGTATTGAACATTTATGAAAGAGTTTTATAAAAAGATTTTGTTTATTCCATTTTTCTTGTGTGTCTGCACATGGTAATGAATTGTGTATCATTTGTTGCCTTTTCAGTCAGGAAAACATGATGCCATTGTAAAAAATGTTCACGACCTGTTAACAAAGCTTGCATGGGACTTTGCCCCAGAGCAACTTGACCATCTATTTGAATGTTTTCAGGTAAGATATGTTATCTTTTTTATCCTCTCTGTAGTGTAAAGATAGATTATATGATTTTTTTTTTGTTGCGTGTCACACCTCAGTTATATAGAATTGGCTCATTTGATCCAGGTCAGTACATTCTTAAAATTAAAACATGTTCACTTTCTGTGCTAGATCATTTTCTTTTACTTTATGATAATTTTCTTTTACTATTAACCCTTTTTTATTTCGTTATTGGATGATCTTTTAACACAAGCTTCATGTAAGAATCAGGTAATGCCTTAAACACAGTGGCTATTAATGTCTTTTATTTATGTATTTCTGCAGGGCTCATGGCATAATGCAGCAAAAAAGCAGCAAGAGAAACTACTTGAGCTTATACGTCGTCTTGCTGAAGATGACAAAGAGGGAGTTATGGCAAATAAGGTAGGAGAGCCTTAAATCAGTGATGATGGTTTTCCGCGGATCCGCGGAAATCCTCGTTTTTGCGCTCAAAGGCAGGAATTTCCTCCTTTCCTCTGTATTTTCCGCCTTTCTGCACTTTTTCCTCCTTTCCTCCCGAGTTAACAATCATCGTTTTTGTAATCCGCGGAAATGTGCGAGTTCATAATTCCACGACGGTAGTCCCGCGGTTTGGCTAGGTGAACGCCGGCTTCTCGTTGTATTGTACTGTAGATCTATAACTCTGAGCCGTACTGTTGCCTTGCCGATAACCGTCAATAACGTGCAGAACCAAAATGGCAATATAATTATCATTAAATTATCGATAGTGTTACATTTATTTTGTATCCCTCTGCTGTCCCGGTTTTATGATTTATTATCGATATGACGATCGTTTTATCCACCCCCGTTCTAGGGCTAGCTAAGTTGAATGAGTGATCTCACAGTGTTTACCTTTTCAAACGCGATTCATATCTGAAATGTCAGGAAAATATATGAAACTAGCAAAACTGAAAAGAAAACTTTTTGTCAAAGGCAGACATTCATTCGGCTGATCGAAATTCTAGTTCTTCCTCCATGATCCCTTTCCTACAGTCTAGATTAGATCTCTACTCTCACCGATCGTCGATCGCGTTATGTCCATTCAAATTCACACTAGATTTCATGTCTTGGTCGAAAGCTAGTTATCTAGGTCTAAACTCTAGTAGAGTGCTATTCTTTCACTTGATACAGCACTTTTTATGTTCTAGGTTTTATAATCTAGACCTTGATAATTAAACAACGGCCGGTATCGCCGTGATCACTGAATAACAGCAAACTTGGGCGTGCAAAGGAAATAGATGCTACAGTGAAAAATAAATTCAGATTCGAGAGGCTACAGACATAGATCTATGTGTGAAAGAACTGAAACTAAAATCAAGAAGAGGGGATGTTAGCATGGGGATACTCGGATAGTTGGCCTTTAAATTTATAATGTAAGTATTAATAGAACTATAGCTAGCTTTAGACTGTTTAGTATAATCCTACAACTCAAAGGAATCACAGTATTTAGCCAGCAATCCCCATGAAACTGCAGTATTTTTAGGGGTTTGCCAGCATTCATATATCTTTTGAACCATTAAAGAAAGAATAAAAACTGTTGCAGGTTTTAAAACTGTAGACTTTGGTCTTTCATTTGAAATGTCTTTTTCACTGCTTACATAATTGAGAATTGAATTTTTACAAATTGGTAACGTTTAGCTTTTTGGGTGGACTGAAAAATTTTCCTCCTTTTTCACTTTTTGTCACCATCATCACTGTTAAATTGTTTAAGGAGCATTTAAGCTTATATTCTGTGTTGTGTGTTTTGGATCAATAAATGTTATTTTTAAACAAAGGATTGTTTAATTCTCTGCCAATTTTATGAATGCGATTTCCTATGGTTTCAATGACATTAAACTACAACGCAAAGCATTTTGTCCGAAATGTCTAATCCACCTTATTTGTTTCTAGTGATTTATAAAGCAGACATCCATTCTACTTTCATCTCTAGGTCCTCACTCTGCTATGGAACCTTGCCCATAGCGAAGATGTCCCAACAGATATCATGGATCAGGCTCTCAGTGCCCATTACAAAATTCTTGACTACAGTTGTTCGCAAGTGAGACTTCTGTTTAGTTTGGTGCAAAACAGTATTGACACATTTATTTTTTTTATTTTGAAAACTTGAGAGGCTATATAAGTTTTTGTCATTAGGAAATGACATTTTGTTAAATCCTATTCTCTTTAGTATGTATTAAAACTTCAGTGGGGACATTAGTTGTTATAGTAAGAGTACAGCCCCCCCTCCTCCGGGAAAGATAGCTTTTTACAATATTTATTATCCCTCACTAAATAGCATTTTTACACTATTTATTATCCCTCACTAAATAGCATTTTTTTTTTGTAAGTTAAGAAAGTCTACAAAGTGTAATGAAAGAAGTTGATTAGTGAAAAAATCAATTTTTTCTAAAAACGTTCCTTTTTTTCTTTGGCACTGAGTAGAATTAGAAACAATGGGGGTGAGGCTCTTAATAAAAAAGTACAGGGCCACAATTCATCCCCAAAATTTTGTTTATACCAGGATCGAGATGCCCAAAAGCTGCAATGGATTAAAAAGTTTGTGGATGAACTGAAGAATGACCAATGGGTGCTACCAGCTCTCAAACAAATCAAGGAGATATGCACACTGTTTCCAGAGGTATTTAAGTGCTAAATTTTCGCCTTTGTGAAGTTCATTCATTTTTGTTGTTGTAATGAGAGCAAGAGAATTAAGCCATACTGTAAGTTTCATCTATTTAATTAGAAAATTAAGAATTTATGGAATGAAAAAAAAAACAACCCAACTTTTTTTTTACTGAATTATCTGCAGAATATCTTTCAGAACAAGTTGAGATCCATTACATTCCAAAACATTCAATGTTTTTTTTTTTTAAACATGAGAACTTAGATGCAATATTTTTAAACACAGATAAGGTGAAACCATAAGTGCTCTCTGGAACTTTGCTGAATTCTAAAATATAGATTTATATATATATATTAATTTATATTTTCTTTTTTGCAGCCCCCTCTGAACTTCCCACAGACACAGCGTGGACCTCACAGCTTCTACCGCAATGGTGTGATTGGCCAGTTGCAGAGTCAGCATTCTATTGTCATGTTGGTGTCCCAAAATCTATCGGCTTACATGGACAAACAGCGGGCTTATGCTGAAAGTAAGTCTCAACTAGTTTTTCTTTTCTTTTTTTTTTTCTTTTAAATATCTGAAAATTTGTGAATGTATGTTGTTATACAATCTAAATAATACTTCTTTTTTGGATATTTATGTGCAAAGAACAAGTTGTATGCACATAGGTTCTTTATAAATCATATGAAATGAAGAGTGTAATATTTGGATTTGTCTTAGCTGGGACATGGCTTTTGACTACTTTGTTGACCCTTTTCATCTTCAAATAAAAAGGATTATCTCTGGTTCTAGAACTGATAGAGTTAACATTTTTCTCAACACAACATCATAAAAACTCCAAAAATCTAATTCCAAACTTGCAAAAATTTCTATGAGAGTGAAACAAATTTTTGTTATCAGTATTGCAATCTAAACTTTTACTTCTATAATTTATGGGTTGTTTTTATATAGCTAATTCTTGATAGCATGCTCTCAGACCATTTTGCATTTCAAACTGGAGGCCAATAGAAGAAATGAAGAATGCCTTCACTCATTACTTATGACGGAACCTTGGAGGATGGTTTTGAAAATATCAAGGCAGTTGCTCAAACATCTTCAGCCACTGTCACTATGTTGTCAGTTAAATTTTTTATATATATTTCCTTTCTCCATCTCTCCAGAGCATCCTAACGAGGACCCAACCAACATTTTACCCGACGGTCGTTTCAATCATAACATGCAAGTCAGCGAGCGGCTTAGGTTTCTCAGGTATCTATCTAATGTCTTTGTAAACTAGTGGAATACCAAGGAACTGTTCTCGTGATTCCAGTCTTATTTTATGTGAATCTTGCATTGTTGTGTATGTGCATAGGAAGAAGCTGTTGCCTGATCAGCAGCCGACCAAGTAAGAGGAATAAGCAAGAATATAAAATGAAAATTATGATCAGCACAACTAATTACAAATAGGCTTTTGCTTGATGAGCTAACTGAACCTCAATTAGAGTTAATTTCTTCTACATCTTCCTCTTTTTTTTACAAGTATTGCAAGCTTTTGATTGTTCTTTCTACATCCACCTGTAAGTGGCGTTTTATCAGAATATCTCTTCATTTTTAAATTTTTTTTAAAGCCAACTAAGAAAAAAAAGTTAACTGCATTAACTCTTAAACACTACATCTATTGAGAGAAAAATGAATGGTTATGATTGACTCTGTGGTGGCAATCAACTGTGGCACAAATCCTTAATATTTCTAAATGCTTGGATTTCCAGGTTTCTTCTGAAAGATGGTCAGTTGTGGCTCTGTGATGCTCAAGCTGGACAGGTACCTACTTTTTCAGTTTTATTCTCTAAAGCTTGCTGTGTAAGCGTAGCATTGTCACTAAATGAGCATGACCGCAGTTGAGACTTGGCCAAGAAAAAGACATGCATATACCTATGTTTATATTCATAAAAAGTGGGATTAAGCTGGAACTAGATTGGTGAAATAATTGCACCATTTCAAAGTCAGATTAATATTCTTAGTAATATCTTATATCCTTATCTTGGTATTGAAGCATTCATTTTAAAAGCTAGTCTTGTCGATAAATGTACTCATTTTGTGATGTCACTATACATTTGAAATTTGCATCATCAGAGATGGGTGTTTATTATCCAGGTTACTATCTCTAAAAGATCTAGTTTTGTTTTGGAAGAGCAAGGTCTTCCTAAGTCTAACTTATTGCGTAATATGCCAATTAAGTACAAATTCTTCACTGCACAGGCCTCTTGGGTTGGATTAAAATTTATTGGGCCTGATCCCTTTTGTTGTTATGAAAAATCTACATTTATATTCCACCTTTTCTGGATACAGACCTGCCTACTTGTACCGATTTGATAGGTACGTACCGATTTTCGTCGTCAATCCCGATTTCCCGATTTTTTAAAATGTCTTTGAATATTTTTTTCTTTCAGATATGGGATTGTTTGGCAGTTAATGCAATGTATTTCTCAGACAGGGAAGCTTGCTTTAAATGGTTTGCCAAGGTAAGTTGTCATATAGAATGATTTTTGTCTTTAATGTTCTCATGCCAATATGTTGTACTTTCTTCCAGTAACTTAACTATGTAGTCTTTCATTTTGTGGCAAATTTTTTTCTCCCCTTTCAATCATTAATAAATGCATCATCTTGACAATTTTTTATTAAAAAGAAAGAAAGAAAACTATTCAAGCCATCAATGTTAAATCCAAACTTTAATTCAGTCCTCCAATCCCCTCTTCTCTCTGTGAGTTCAGTCTCCTAGGTTTCCATTGGGGATCCTATATAGCAATGTCTAAACCCCCTTTTCTTTTTTCTCATAAAGTTGATGGGTGAAGAACCTGATCTGGACCCTGAAATAACAAGGGAGTTCTTTGAGAAGAAAATCTTGCAGCTGAACCCTGATCTCCTCACAGAAAATGGAATGAAGTAAGTTGCTCTATGTTCTACAATGAGTTGTGACTTTCTTATGGGTGCTGATACAAATTAATCACTAGATTTGCTCCTCATCTCGCCTCCCCTCTGAAATATTGGACCCAATCCTTAGAAAATTTACCTGGATGCTAAATTGCAAAAATAGTCATATTTTTTAAAATACATTGCTGTTGTTGCAATGGTTTGAGCATTGGGCCACCATTGTGATGGCGTGGACAGAATTTTTGTCAGGGTTCACTGTGTCAACTCTGTAAGAAATGGGTAGCTGAGGCTCTTGAGTCAGGGTAAAAGTAATAGTAACATACCTTACAAATATCGCTTGCTTAACTCTGTCAAAGCATATGAGACACACTTTAGTTTTACTGTTGTGGAACATTTCAGGAGCTGAATTTCCACAAACCGTTCTATTTTGATTTTAAAAAAAATGTGTCCACCAATATTAGCAATTAATGTTTAAATATATCTTTTCTTCACAAATTGTAGACTTTTAGCCTCTCCAATACTAAAGTTTTTATCAATCTTATAAAAATTTTATTCATAGATAGTACTATGATAATTCATTTTGAATTTCTTTTCTTTTTTAGCTGCTTTGAAAGATTTTTCAAGCAAGTCAACTTGAAAGAAAACAAGCTCATAGCTAAGAGAAGAGGGGGATATCTCATGGATGATATTGAACTCATTGGTCTAGATTACTTATGGAAGGTATGGCCTTTTGATTTCATGTTATAAAGTGTTTGCATTGTATAATGTCTACACATTTAAAAGCTAGTTGTAAGAATATTTTCTCATTCAGATGACTTGAATGATCATCCTTTATTTTTACAGCTCAATTTAATGTCTATTAACCCTGATCATATGACAGTATAGTAATGTCTTAGTGACAATAAAGGCTACTCGTGTAAATTCTTACAAATTTTAAAGAAATGGAACCATTTGTTTCTATTGTTGCTGACTGTTGCTGTTCGCATCTTTTCTATTCAAGGTGGTGCTGTGGAGCCCGGAAGATGTTGCTGAGAAGGCTGTCAGCTTGTTGAAAGATATCTTCACGTCTCTTGGGCCGAGGCTGCAGCAGAAGCAGGTGGCAATCCATGAGGACCTAGTCACATCCTGCATGGACCGCCTCAAGGCAGCCTACGACACGGTCAGTGTGCTGGGGCAGGACCAGGACCAGGCTAGCCGCGAGCGGGTGCTCCAAGAGACGGCGCGGATGGTGCGGGTCCTCACTGTGCTGAAAGAATACCTGGCCGAGTGTGATGAGGCTTATCGGGAGGAGAGGACCATACTGCCTCTTAGCAGGTACAGCACTGAATTATATTTATGAATCTGTTTAGGGTAAACGAAACAGGTTGGTTTTTATTGGGGGGGGAGTAAACAAAATTGCATTATATTACAAATGTTTTACTTGGATCCATCTGCAAAGAATCAGTTTCCTTCTATTTTTTCTTTCAAAGGTCTTTCATGTTGCTGGTCTATATCACCTTCCAAGTTCATTGAACTTTTCGTTTTTGAGACAAAGTTACCCTCATGACATTGACATTTTTTTTTTCTTCCCCTCAATACATAGCTAAAAATCCACCTTGTAAACAATGTTCCTTGTTATGTTTTTTTTTTTTTATAATCAATCAAATTAACTTGAGTGAACAGTGAGATAGGAATTTTAAATACAAAATGGCATCTTGTGTTCACTGTTGCCTAAATACCATACTAAAGGTATGGCCTCTATGTATTCTCATTTAGTGCACTGCTATAAATTGTAACTTCAACTAAAGGTATGGCTTCTGTGTAATCCCTTTTTAGGGCATGTCGAGGCAAGCTGATGCTGCTCAAAATCAGGTTTCCAAGCCAGAACAGACAGGGCGATGATGTTGAGATCTGGTCCCACAGCAATGAGACCGTGGGTCAGGTGCGCAGGCATGTTCTGCAGAGGGTCAAGGCTGGTCCCAACGTGAAGCTCGAGCTTTTTCTCAATGCGGAGCCCATTGACACCAGCGAGGATAAAAAGCTCATTTCGCAGATACAGCTGCGTGACAAAATGGTTAGTTGGCTGTCAGTCTTTTATACCTTTCTCCTGTTGCTTTTCAAGGAAACTTGTCAAGATTAAGATCTCAAATTAAAATCAGGATAAAAGTAAATCCTTGTACAACAGATAGCAATTAATGTTTGAGGACGTTGTGATGTATAGTTGCAAAATGGCTACATTTTTTCATTTTGGTCCTCTCTTTTTCCAGACATTAACAGGCAAGTTGGTGCAGGTGTTGGGCAACATGCCCTCCAGCCCTGAGAGCAGCAGTGACAGTTCAGTAGGGTCACCTCACAACCAATATGATGGTCCGAATTTGGAGGCAGAAAGTGCATTGCCTGCCGTGGTCAGTAAAACGAATATTACATTTTTCATTAATGGAGATGATAAATAAGTATCTGTGTTCTTGAAAGTGAGAAAACTTAAATACTGAGCCATGTATTTTGTTCAAACACTTTCACTCCTTATTCCAATGGTAATCTTTATTTTTTTGTTTTTTCTCACCTCTTTTTTTTTCAGGTTTTGAAGCAGTTGTATTATAGTTTAAACTGCATGCACAACCCTTGTTATTATTTTAAAACATTATTTTAAAAATTGGTTTGGCTGTTTGTAAATTAAAGAGATAGATTTTGTTCCTTTGACTATGTAACCCTAAAGGCTTTGATTTATATTTTCTTGAAAAAATTGTTAGACTTGAAATGAGGTAAACAAAATCGGTAAGATTTTATTAACAGTTATTGTATCATAATGATTATGTTTAAAAAATCATAAATGTGCTTTTGTAAGATGTTTGTCCCTCTTTTTTTATTTGTCATGTTTCAAAAAAAAGAATTTTTTTGACTGTCCAATTTTTCTTGTGCAGCTGATGTCTCAGAAGCAAAAGTACAGCCAGTTCCTGTTCCAGTTGTCAGATCTGGGTATCAAGCTACAGGAGCCTAGGCTTAGAGACACAGCTCGGGCTGTGCTGAAAATAATGCCAGCAGGTTAGAAAGCTGCTTGACCTATGACAACCTTTGCTGAGTTTTGTTTTGCTGTGGCATTTTTCAAAAAACAACAAATTCGAAAAAAAAAAAGTTATCACATTTCAACTTGTGTTTGAAGAAAAGCAAATGTTATGGAAAGGTTTTGTAACTATAAAGAAAAAACTTAGATGTATGCATAATTTTTATTACAATTTGTAGATGCTTGCGCATAAGATGGTGATCTGTCAAGTAAGTAAATCTTCTTGGCTGTTTGCTTTGAAGTGTTCATTGTACTTTTGTTTTGAATAATGAAGTAAGTATTTAGTTATACTTTATCTTTGATATTACCTATTTTTTAAGATGGGATTTTACTATGAAATCTTTGACTACCCCTCTTTGTAAAATTATAATAAAGTTTAAATAAACCCCATCCAGATCTCCACACAGTGCAGAAGTTTACTTCAGTCTGCTGTGAAGGTGCTAACCGGGAACAGACCACGGGCATGTCTGCCTCTCTGGAAGGCATGTTCTTTAACAACTCAACCACACAGACTCTTTACAACATTGAGGTAAGGGGCAAGCGGTTCTCTTCTACTTATATTGATAAACTGGTGTAGCTCTTACAGAGAGAGATTGTAGTGACTGTATAGATACCTTATTCAGATTTCCTGAAATTAAATAAGATAGTTTCTGTTTCTTGCATAGTATGCATTAGACTCACATGACTTTATAAAAGGTGAAATAATGGCTCAATTTGTAGAGGTGTTTTTCATACTCCATGTTTTATAATATATTAACTTTGGAAAACAAGCATATACAATGATTTTATCTATAGACGCATGACTGGTTAACTTTCTTATCTGGCTTTTATTTTTTTTTTACTGTTGTCTGAAGCAGTGTTGGATGCTGTTAAAAACTTGAGCCATGTTGATTAAAAAAAATCCAAACATTTTCCAGGTTTGCTACGCTCTGTTGATGCCCAGTTCAGATCCCCTGTGCGAGGAAGCCTTTGACTTTCAGTGCAACTTTGTACTAAGTGGTGGTATCCAGTTGGCCATCAACATGCTCACGAAGAACAACTTCATGCCCAGTGCAGACCTGCCTTCCAAGAGGTAAAACTTAACGTTTTCAGCATATTTTTCCAAATTTTACATTTTGTGAATTTCTTGGTCTTTAAAATTAGTCTGTTGCAAAGATTTATGGTTATACTTTTTTTTGTAAATAAGAAAGATATGACCTTTTTAATGTATGTGCCCTGTGCACTACAGCAATGAGAATAGGTAATACTTGTCCTATTTTACCAATCTTTGACTAATTTTTTTAAAATACTTTTGTACAAAGGTACATCTATTGGAAATGTAAAGACAATGATAGTTGGTTCATAACACATTTAACTATGAACGATCATTTGAAATTTTTTCCCCATTGTAAACATTTAGACATAAACCCCTCTTTTTAAAAGTGTATATATCACACTATTAAAATTGATTAGGTTTGATAAGTTTAAAATTGAATTCCATTGAAGTTTGAAAACACCTTTCCTCATCAGATTTTGTCTTCATAACTTGTTTTTCGTACATGTTTTGAAAGAAGATAGAAAGCACAAAAGTTGCAAGTAACAATGTGTATCTCAAACTTTGAAACTTTGTCACTTGTCCATTGCAAATGTCGTTTTTAGTTCAAGAGACCCTGGCAAGAAAGTTAACCAGATTTTGCTCAAGATAACTGTTCATAGGCTTGACTTAAGAAACCCTTTCCTGTTACACTCTAAGTTTGTGATCACTTAACCCTCCTTTTTCCTCTTCTTTGGCAGGGCTGCTTACCAGACAGTACTGAAAGTGAGCAAACTCATGCTTACTGTGCTGGGGCATGCACGTGTGCAGATTGTTGTAGAGGCGTGTAGCTCTGACACAGGTCTACGCACTGTCACACACCGTGCTCATGAGGAGGCTGTAGCTCTACAGCAGGCACTTCTATGCATCCCCAGCCCAGAATCGGAATACAGCATGAGAAATGTGGCATCCAGGTTAGGTGGACAGCTGGCTGATCAGGTAAGCAAATATTTGTCAGTTTTGATTCAGCAGTAATCCTTTTGCTAAAACATTTTAAGGTCATCATGATCATATGCCGTGCTTCATAGCCTTGGCGATCATGTCCTTCCACTCCGCTCGATCCCTTGTTGCTTTCGGTGCCTCCATCACGTCCGCTGCATTCACTCATGAATGTCCAAATATATATTAAAATATTAAACTTTTGATACAGGAGACATACAAAATGTTCATAATATTGTAGTCGACATTTGAAAGACTTCATTTTCCTTAAAAAGTACAGTCGTTGATTAACTTTTTAAATCAGATTTCAAAATGTGTGGTTAAAGAAAGTTAACAATCAATGGTTAGGCTGAGATATTTGTATGTGTCAACAACTTCAACTTGTATATCTTTTATTTTTAGTGGTGTTAAAGCAGGTACCTTGTTTCATCTTTGAAAAAAAAAAAAAGGCATATAATAATAATTTAAAAAGGAGCTAAGGAATAAGAGCTAGAAAAGGAAGCCTACAAAAATTAATAAATAAGGACTGAGGAAGGGTTTTGAATCTCTGACTCAGAGCTTCTTTGATCCATTGCAGTATTGCTTTGTTAAGGTGCTTAAATGAAGCCTTTTTTTTCGAGCATTATGAATTTTTTCTTTTACATTTCAGGCTGTAGGGGCCAGTCCAGACTTGAACACTGTCAAGTCTATTATGAAGCTTGCATGGTCTGCAAGTGCTTGCAGTTTTCACTTGTTACAAGCTCCATATGAAGATATCCATGAAGCTTTTGATAAGGTAAGTCGGGAGTTGCGTAATCTTCTTTGTTGTTGTTGTTTTTGTTTTTTAGTTAATTTTCAAGTCAATTGAGCAGCCGTTTCTAAATCACAATAATTAAGTTCCTACTCACAAAATAGTGAGGTTTTTAAAAAATATTGAAACGGAAACTGTTTCAATGCCAATCGTTATGGCTTTGAAGTTTCATTGTTTAATTTTTTTTAATGTTTTTTCAGCCAAAAGAGTCTGTACCATCTGACAGTGAGGATATTCTGGTTGCCAGAGAAGCGTTGGAGAATTTGACTGTATGCATTGCCCTTAGCCCTCCCACTCTAGACCAGCTAGACAAGGAAAATGCCTGGAAGGATTTCATTGTTGATTTGCTTCTTCTGTGCAGGACAAGGTGACATTTGAATTATTGGTTTCTTTTCTCATGTTACACTATAATATGATTATTTTGTGATTCATTGTTTCCTTCATAATTTGACAAGAGCATTAGATTGACAGCACTAGACCTAGCAATGAAACCATGCATATGTTTTCAGGGAATCTTTTCCTCTCCCTATTGGTTAAAAAAAAATGTGAAATATACTGCCACTCTTCTTTTTCTTTGAGAGAAAAACAAATCCTTTTCTTTTTGGAAAAAAAAAAGTGTGAAAACAAAATTGTTGACATTATTGACAAATGACTAATTTCTCAAAAAAACATTTGCCTCAGAAAGAAAGATCTAAATATGCTAGTTTAATGTAAATTTGACTTGAGGTAATACTTGGTACTGTTTTATTGACTTGCTTTTAAATGATATTTTCTTTCCCCCAGCCGGAGTATACGCACCTGCGCTGCGGAGCAGTTTTTTCAGATGTTCTCAAGATGTAGTCAAAACTCACGCAATGTAAAGTGGCTTGTGACCTTACTATTTACAAAATTAGAGGTATGTATTTTGTTTTTGTTGAAAACTATTTCTGAAAAAAAAAAAAAAATTAATCTCCAGGTTAAATTTGCTATGCTGTTCATGCTGTTTCATATATTGAAAATCTTGAGCAAGACTCATTTTTAAAAAACAATTTATTAAAACACCAAACAAAACGTTCTCTTTAAAGTTTTTTTTCCTCCAAATTCTAAGACACGTGGATTTTTTAAAATAACATGTTTTCAATTATTCACCAGACCACAGTGAAGGATAATGCTAGGCAATCTCACGAGTATTTCACACTGTTATGCAAGTAAGTACATTTAAGGAACCATGAAAGTGAATATAATCTCATTTGGATGGCCTATCATGAATTTTGACAATTGTTTTGTGCAATTGTTTCTGTATGAATTAAATGAAGTTATAACTTTTGTATGTGAAAAAGCAGTGGAGATCAACCATCAGATGTGAAAGAAGATATAAAATAAATTTGTTTACATTTTTTAATGACATTGTTTTTTGTTTGTTTGTTGTTAATTTGATTTAATTGTAGGAAAATAAATTTCTTTTTCTTGAGAGTAAATTTTTATCTGTCCATTTCATAGTTAATTTCTATAGTATATTCATTGAATAAGGGTTTGTTCCATACAAAAGTCAGCTCAGAAAAGTAACCATTTGTCCTCTTTTCCAGATTACTAAACCATGCGTCCAAAGAAGGCATCATGACTGTGGAGCCTCAACTCAATAATGAAATAACATGGTTGATGGAAGTCAGAGTAAGCTACACAATATCAAAACATGACTCTGTGCAACTGATAGCTTGTTATGTAATAAAATACCTTTATGTTTGAGCACCATCCACATTCTTAGAACTTGCTTGAATAAATGTTAATGCAAATACAGGGTTTTCACAGCAAGAATAATACTAAAGTTAAAATTAACCCCACCTCTCAAACACATTCTTGGTTCAAATTTTTTTTCAGACATTAATTCTTTATGTATAAGCTGTTTAAAAAATTCATACTTATAGGTAACATTAATACATAAATTTTTGGTCTCATTCACAGCTTACGTATTAGTTTTTTTTTAAACTTTTTATTGAAAAAAATTTTTTTTTTAATTGAAACTTCTTTCTTCTGTTCTCAGAATCAGTGCCAGAAATGTGGAGAGACTCAAATGGAGGATGCCTTGTTGGAAGGGCGCATGTGTATAACCAAGGAGTTGCTTTCATTCCAGTTGCCGGAGCGCAAATATCAAATTGGCTGCAAACCTGGGGGTTCGGATCTTATACGGGTAAGCACATGTATTACAGTTTTTTAAACTCATCAAGCTACCTGTCTTAGTCAAATATGATTCATTTTAAGTTTTTGCATTTCTTACATTTTATCAATTATTTTACTTTATTTTTGTTTTCTTTAAAAAGTAGAGTGTTTTCTTAACAAAGTTGAAAGAAGATGGAAATTGTCTAGCCTACAAAAGAATTCATAGCTGCCAACCAGTCCGTATAATACATATTTAGTACGTATTTGGGCGTCTGAGTTTGCCAGTCCGTATTAGTGAAAGAAAATAGGTATTCAGCATTATTTGATTGGACGTAAAAATAAATGCCTGCTCTGCGGCTCATTGCTTTCAACCATATTCGGCAGTCCTGCACGGTTAGCACAGCCATCTATTGGAACAATTTGAATATAACATCAGCATGAAAGCACCGCTTACCCACCAGTGGTTGTGTTGTACCACCTGTGTGAAGTACAGTGTGCGAGAGAAACTTCAACCATTCCTTTCTCAGCTTCACATTATAATCAGAGCTGTTAGTTTTGCTTGAGACATTATTATTTATTTTTTTTTAAATTCAAAGGCAAAGTAATATTCAAGTAACTCAATACAATCTGAAAAATTTAGAGCATTTTATTCGTCGTTACATTGACAACCGGTCAGACTGTCTGTACCTCCATTTTTATTAAGTTACGTCTGACTAGATCAGTGCTTAAGTTATTTGAATGTATAAAAAAACTATTCATAAACTGCCCATGGAAAATTACACTTGACATGTACAATCAGTATTTGAAACACAACCTTTTTGACGTTTAAAGGATTAACTTTTATGATAAATATACAAATTTAGTTAACAAAAAATTGCTCCAAATCATACTTCTCTAATTGTAAGTTAAGCAATATTTTCATTTGAAATATGTGCATGACATATTTTATGGTCAAAACATGACATTAAAAATTCCCTTTAATCATATACATATTAAAAAACCAAAGAGGAAAAAACTGCACATCTTTGAACATTAGGTAAGGTATGAGATGGCATATACATCTTTTTTTAAACCTATCAATGAACGATTTGAATTGGGTGTGTTCACATAAGAAAAAGTATAAAGCTGCTCAAAGATTGAGCAAATAGAAATATTGAAATGATATTCAATTGAATAGCATCCATTGAAACTGAGTAATCAAATAATTGAATCTCTTTCAACGTATAAAATGAATCAGAGCATCAAACCAGCACCACTTACCCACCAGTGGTTGTGTTGTACCATCTGTGTGAAGTACAGTGTGCGAGAGAAACTTCAACCATCCCTTTCTCAGCTTCACATTTTTATGAGAGCTGTTAATTTTGCTTGAGACACTATTATTTTTTTGTTTTAATTCAGAGGCAAAATAATATTCAAGTAACTATACGTTCTGAACAAAAAATAGAGCAATTTATTCCTCATTACATTGACAATTGGTCAGATTGTCTTTAATTCCATTTCTGTTAGGTTACGGCTGATTAGATCAGTGGTCAAGTTATTTTCAAATATAAAAAAAAATATTCATAAACCACCGATGGAAAAATACAATTGGCTTGTACAATCAGTATTTCAAATGCAACCTTTTTGACGCTCAAAGGGTTAACTTTTATGATAAATATCCACATGTTGTTTATGTTTAGCATATTTTATTTTAAATGTTGCGATAACAGCCATATTTTATTATTTAAACCATTAAAAAACTGCTCTGAATTTTATTTCTATTTTTATGTAAAGACAGTAATACATTTATTCACAGCCTGAGCATGACACTTTATTATTCTTCAAAACAGAAAATTTATGAATGGGATTCAAATTTTAGTGAAAAACAAAAAATATAGAAAATTGGTTTTATTGACCCTTCAAGGGGACATTTTCATTGGACATAGTTTTACAATAGAAAGAATAAAGCACCGAGTTTGAGTTTAAGAATTTTCAATGGTGTGAAAATAAAATATTACCATATTATGATCTTAAGTGTGTAAACCTTCAGATTTTTAACATTCAATCAAAACAGAACACTCAATAAATTAAAATAGTATCTCAAAATGGAAATGTAGAATGAAAAAATTAGACCCTTATCTAGCAAATGCATTTTGAATAAACCAGCACCACTTACCCACCAGTGGTTGTGTTGTACCATCTGTGTGAAGTACAGTGTGCGAGAGAAACCTCCTTCATCCCTTTTTCAGCTTCACATTGTAGTGATAGCTGTTACTTTACTTG
>RQTK01001515.1:0-12421 GCA_003991915.1 Elysia chlorotica
TCTCCATTATCTTTCTTTTCAGCCTTTGAATTCATTCTTCCTCCAAAGACTGTAAGGGGGGCGTAGAGAATTATCATTTATGTATGAATCCTGTTCGTCCTATCATTGTCATGTCACTAAATGTATTTCATTTCTCATCTGTTTTAGTGATGGCTTTATCATTGTTTGAAGTTCAATAAAGACCACTGAAAACAAATACCCAAAGTTATTTAATATGTATCAAGGGTGTAACTCAAACTTTTCCCACTTAGGGACCAATTAATAAACTGACATAAAAAAATACATGTTTACACCTAAGGGATAAGTAGGAAGAATAAAAATAATAAGAAGAAGAAATTTGTTGTACAGTGTACACCCTAGTTGAGCAGTAGCAGGGTTCTTGTGCAGTCATAAATAAAGTCCCCAAAGGAATCTGTCCATGGGTTAGCATGGATCAGATGTGACATGCACCTTTCAACAATCAACTTCCCTTTTTATAACACCAGCATCCATACACGATTGTAAAAAAAATTGAATGTATTCCAAAGAAATAACTGCAATTAATGTCATTATATTTTATGAAAATTGATGGATTGTAACTGAGTGTTCATTAATATTAATTCTTATTTTTGACTCAGTTCAACATTATTTATTTTTGGGACTATTTAACCTTAACAAGTGTCATTCTATTTTCAAAGCAAAGTTGGATTGTTTATCTCCTCATTTATAACTAACCATTCATACACTGTAAGAGGTTGTTAAGTTAGAGCAGTAATTAGGAGGTACACAAATTTAGATATAGCTGCCTCCATTGTATCAAAAATCAAATAGGAGGCACATAGTCCGAACTCTGTGACCCCCATTAAGATATGACACTTTGTGGTTTGGCTCAACTTAAAATGCTGCTCATAGTACACAGTGAATAAGCAACTAGGAAGCCTAGAGAGAGAGAGAGAGAGAGAGAGAGAGAGAGAGAGAGAGAGAGAGAGAGAGAGAGAGAGTGGGGGAATAGGAAAAAAGAAAAGAAAACCGAACAAGAGAGACAAATTTATCTTCTGGTACAGGGTATGTTACAAGCCAACACATTTATTTAATTACAAGGGAAACCCTTAAAAAGCCAGTTTACTCATCTCTAGGCTAGATCTAGTACAAGTATATATTTTTTTTTAATGCTTGTAAAACTTTGTTTTAAAAATATCAACCTAACAATAACATGCATTACATCGAATATCTTACTTACTGAGGATCGTCTTTTAGGTGTCCTTTCCCTGTATCAAAGATAGAACAAGAAATGTGTAAAATATATGCAATTAGGAATTACTAAATTAAACAGTATAAAATTTGTTTGAAAAAGGGAACAGTTTATGACTTTCAGCTTAAAACAAATGTACAAAATTATCCCCTGGAAACTTCTAAGTAAATCAGCAATAATCATTACCACCTTTCCAAAATAAAGAGAGGGCGGGGGGTAGAACATCGGCTTCCAACGCAAAAAGTATGGGTTCAAATACTGGCTATTTCGCTCCCTACTGGCTGGGTCGGTGTCAGTATAATGTGATCAACTGAGACAGGAGTCATGATATCCCCGCCCTGTCTCGTGTGTTGCAGGACATAAAATCGTCAGACGTCAGACTTGGGGTCCGTCCACAATATAGCCTATATGGTTCTGATGTTGAATGTTAAAACCAACTCAATTCTTTCCTAAACAAGACATACAAAATGCAGTTCTTCATCCACATCTGCATGGAACAGGTGAAAATACCCCTTCCAGGTTACCCATTTCATTATTTCAATATGGCAGAACTGCAACTATATTTTGTTTTAAACTTGATTTCTTTAGCTTAGAAAAAAAAATAGAACTCTTTGTTTTGATGCTCAACATTTAACGAGCGCACTTTAAATATAATTATTTTTGACAGACCCCAAGACTAACATAGGAATGACAATTTTATGTGGTGCCACATACGAGAGAGCTGGGAGACATTGACTCGCCAGGGCTGATTAACTGACACAGATCCAACCAGTAGTACTAGTAGATGACATTTTTTGGCAAACGATAAATTTTATGTTTGGCATTTGAACCACAAAGTAAAATAGATATATATTGCATGTGGTTGAAAATGTGAGCAAAAAACTTTTCTCTTATATTTAACAATAATCTACTTAATCTGAACAGAACCCTGAAAAATTATCTATTTACCGCTTTGGGATGTTCTTCTGTTCGCCACTCATCTTTTATGCTGTTCTTTTTCTCCCTTTGTTTCCTTTTTTATCTGTTCAAAGCATAGTTCTTATCTAATCTGGAGAGAACAAAAAAAAAGAAACAACGAATTTCACTGTATTCTTTTTATAATCTTGAAATTGAATTCAGCTTGAGATGTGCAGACAAACAGAGAGAGAGAGAGAGAGAGAGAGAGAGAGAGAGAGAGAGAGAGAGAGAGAGAGAGAAAGAGAGGGGAAACATTTTATTTTCAGAATTGTTAAACTTAGAGTATAATTTCACTGCAATTTAATATTTCAACTAAAGGCAAATGGTGTAAAACCCAGAAACAGGTGCTGGCTACATTGCATGTTGAACTCAGACCTATTCTATTCGTGTGACTGTGGGGTTGTCATTGCAATTTGCTAATTTTTACACTGTACATAATGAGTTTATTTGGATAGTAGGCCAACACAAACTGTAACTGACGGTGCTTCGCTTCATATTTGATCATTACCGCCTCACATGGCCTGCCTTGTCAAGCAGACGATGGGATACTCGGCAGGTAGCCAGTCTCCAGTGCTCGGGGCTGCGGAGCAGGAGATACAAGCTTCAAATCTTTGGTGGTACTGCTTTATTCCACCCACTACCTTTTTCTTGCCAATCTCAGAAACGTGTGGGACATGATAACATTTATTTGAAGATGACATTTTTAGCAATATACGGCATCAGATCTCTCTAGCATTATTGCTCTGGATTGACAAGTAGGACAGCAAAAGTTTCAATCCTCAGCTGATATTTCCATTTCTGTATTGTTGACTTTTAAATTAGGGCTGCTCAAAACACATATCACCCTTTCAGTCAAAAGACGCATAGATCTAGGATGAATGTTGTTCCATATAAAAAGGATTCGAAGTGAAACATAGGCCTACCACACCTACAGCTATTTAAAAATAGGTAAATAATAAGTTTCATTGTGATCCCCCGAAGGAAAGAAAACTGTAACTGTCTTCTCCTTTATTCCCCACACACTATTAGTAATTTAAACGATTAATAAAAAGCAGAATCAAACAAGTATAGTGAAATCATGAGTAGCCAACTACCCTTGGCTTGCTTACTACTGCCAAGGCAATCCCATCCGAAATTTTAAAAACGCTTTAAAGAGAAAAGACACTTCATTTTCAAAACTGGCTAGAACCTAGATATAAATCTAACACAACTTACAACCCAATCATGACAAACGTTCGTCACAGTACATACATCTAGATCTAGATCTACATCTACTGATCTAGATCTAGATCTAGACTTAGTACAATATAAAAATAATAAATGTAGCTTACGAGATCTTTTTATTTATAACTACCTTAAGTTGACGTACCTACGGCATAGATCTAGATCTAGATGATGCTAGATTTATATCCTGGATCAGCTTTCCGAGATAACTAGATATAGAAGTTATTCATTTCTCTACTTTTTCAAAAATATGTAATACTCCTGCCTTTTGAAGGTTTATTTTCATTTCGATATCGTTGGTTTGCATTATATTAACTTTGTTGTTTTGAAAAAGTCGTCCAGGAGTAAATAAATATTTGAAGTTTCCGCCGGAATTGTCACAGAGAGCGCATGCGCAGTTGCGGTTTCAGTAAACACGTCCTGAAACTGTTTCTTCTTTTTCTTTTTTTTTTTCAGTTCTTCCACCTTCCTATTACACAATATTTCAAATTTTGCATTTATAATATATATATATATATATATATATATATATATATATTTGAACCACCCGTGTGTGTATATATATATACATATTTTCCTCAATACATCATTCTGAGAGATGCAAAAAAGCGATTCCAGTCCTACCAATGCCGGCATACATGTATCGGAGACCAAAAACTTTCAAAGATTCACTGGTACACTCTAGAGTGTCCAGAAACGACACAGACACAGGTGGCTGACCTTGGAACATCAACAGATGCATGGGTCATCACATAAATTAATGTGATGATGATGGTTATGATGGTTATGGTGGTGGCGGTGGTTGTGGCGGCGGCGGCGGCGGCGTTCATGGTGGTGGTGATGGTGATGATGATGATGATGATGATGATGATGATGATACATCTGTAATAATAATAATAATAATAATAATAATAATAATAATAATAATAACAATAATAATAATAATAATAATAATAATAATAATAATAATAATAATAATAAATAACGATGATGATGATGATGATGATGATGATGATGATGATGATGATGATGATGATGATGATGATGATGATGATAATAATAATAATAATAATATTAAAAGTTAATAAAACTCTACAGAGAGCATAGGTGTCACTATTTTCCTATCATTATATAATTATTGGACTCGATTCATTATCGGTAGTTCCTGCCCCCACTTTCTGCCCGCCCACCCTCTCCGACCCACAGATACCGCGAGCTAATATGCCGCGAAGCGGGCCGCAATTTTTTTTTTTTACAGCGATCTATGGGTAGTTATATATCTATGCTCTCACTTTATCTCTCTCTGTCTCTCTGTCTCTCTCTCTGTCTCTCTCTCTCTCTCTCTCTCTCTCTCTCTCTCTCGACAATTAAGAGTTGGTTATCGAAATAGTCACATAAATAATTGTTACCTGTGTCATTTTATGTACCTTCACAAAAAAATAAAATAAAAAAATAAAAATAAAAATAAAAATAAATAACTAAATAACTAAATAACATAAATAAAATACAACCATTGTTCAACATGGTAGTGCTGTGCAAGTTGTCAAGCTGTAGGCCTTGTTTTGCATGCCATGGAAATCGAGTAAAAATACAAAGGGGTCGTTCACAAACCATGTAGACAGAATTTTACCATTTTTTTACCCCCCCCCCCCCCAAAAAAGGCGCATGGGAGAAAAACACCCCGCCCAAACATGTGGACAGTGGACAAACGACCCTGCGGAACACCAAGAGCACCTTTTTTTTTTTTAAAAAAAAGAATCTTTATTGTTGAATAGAATAAAATACCCAGTACAAACATGCAAGGGGTTTGGTGCGTGCAGAATGAAGAGTGGAAAAACTAAATCATCTGTGTTACATACTGCTACAATAATATTGCTGTAGAGTTAGGGTTTATTAACCAAATTTAAATGAACGAACAGAAGACGATGCAAAATTATATATTTATAAATACTTTTATTAACGAAGCATACAAGTTGGTAGAATGAACAAGACTTTGGGTACACTGATGGGACGACACAGATATCAGCACATGTAAGGTAACAAAATGGTGGAGAAAAGGAGGATAGACAGAGTAGACAGGGAGGCGCCAGGCGGGTTATGTACATGTAAGTCATAGGTGTGGCTTGCAGCGCCTGACTAAGTTCAATTCTAAACTAAATCTATACACGTAACATCTCTCCTGTTTAGTTTTGAAGACGTTATTATGTTTTCAATTCGTTTCAAGAAGGATACAACTCGGTTACAAGGGTGGTGGAAACTAGGTAGTGGCCCTAAACTCAACGTGACGAAGTTTAGGAGAAACAAGGCACTGTGACTGACTTTGAGAAATCTTAGGGACAACAATCTTTACGAAGCTAGCAAAGAAGTTAAGTGTACACATTTAAACAAAATTCGTAGAGCAAAGAAATGTGTCATGATTCACATTAGAGAAAATGGGTGTGCAACACATACATAAAAACACAGGCATACACTTTCATAGTGAAGCAAAGTAGGCCCTACATGTACGTTTTTTTAAGGTTTAAGGACGAACATCCTTGTTACGGTTTTCTGACACCACTGAGGCCTGTCAGTATTTTTGACTTAGGCCAGGGATAACGACACCTTTCTTTCTCAGGAAGTTTTATAATTCTTCCCGACCACATGGTAGAGGGGAGTGTTGTCACTATAATTTTAGGCACAGGTTTCGAGCTTTGAAACCAGTTGCAGGGCTGAGGTTCGAGTCTTGCCTTGACAGTTTAGTGTCAGTGAGGGTAGACTTTTTAGAGACCTGATAGTGATAATGATAGGTGACTGACAAGGTTTATTAGTATGGATAGAGCGAACAGGGATGTGAGATCTGCCTTTGTGCAGAAATAGCCTATTTCTTCTGAAAAAATTGGAACCATCAAAAACTAAGTGTTACAACCTAAGGATTTGATCACTTTTGCTTCCTACCAATTTTCTTATCATCAATAGTCGGCATTTTCACAGTGTCTCCTTGAAAGAGGTTATAGGCTAGGGTGATTAGACTTCTTTTGAGAGGCTTTAAATTTCTTACAGTCCATTGTCATTATTGAACTGGGATCTTTGATGAAATATCCAAGGCTTTATACATGTACAGTAGAGGCAATGATAGACTGAGTACATCTTCCCATCAGACGTTGCGCAGGCGAGGTGCTGAGGCCTTCTGTGGACGTGTTTCTCAGGTTGAGAAGTCCAACATAGGGACCTTCTTTAGAATGTTGGCATTAAACTTTGATCATCAAATATTTTTACGACTTTCACGGCACAAGCTCACAAGTTGGTAGAATGAACAAGACTGTGGGTACACTGATGTGACGATGCAGATATCAGTAGAATAGAACGTGCTGTAACAAAAGTTGGAGGAAAGGAGGATAGACAGAGTAGACAGAGAGACGCCAGGCAGTTTATGTTGTCATAGGTGTGGCTTGTAGCGCCTGACTAATTTCAAGACTAAATTAAATCTATATACATAACAATCTGAAAGCTCATGTGAACAAAGGAAAAAAACAACTATACAGTGAAAAATACATATGGGTATTTGAGCTGTGTGTACATACACTTAGAGATATTGAAACAGATGATGGTACATATATGTATTGAAGATACAAATCTGGATGTATTCCATTTTTGTAATAAAATGCTTTTATTGATGAATTTGATTAAGAAGTTGCATAAATTTTGAAAAGCTAATTGACACCTCTTGACTTTGAAAACTCATAGAATTATTGAAACTACAAAAAATCATACAACTAGCATGTTCAATAATAATTTCTATAGAGTTTCTGCATCTAATTAAAAAAAATTGTATCTTATTGACTTTGGCTAGTATCTTGAGAGTTCAAATGGACAATAAGAGCTTCCTGGATAGGTTCGGAAATTCCCATTGATGTGAGAGCCTCTTTTGGATTAGGATGATGATCTATGAGCATTGAGAGGGCCTGTAAAAATTCAATAAAAGAAAACCATTTTTCATGTAATAAATAAGTTGACAAACATTTCAAGTGTTTACCTCACAAAATCTGTTATTCTTTATGGAGAAGGTAGAAAACTTAATGATAAATAATTGAGAAAAGGAATGTAGGAAAACCCGCGGTGAAAAGGCGCTCAGGCACAACAAAGTTATGCGTCCAAAAAAGTTGCAGATAAAACCCTTTTACTAGCTTTGAATCCAATCTCCCTGAACATTTAAGAAATCTGATAACATTTTCTTCAAATTAGGAAGGAAAATAATAGTCACTCTATTTTATATGATTTATTCAAACATCATCAGTGCTATTCAAAGAGGCATCATGTGCATAAGATAAAACTTCAAACTTGGTATCTCTTTCTGTTATGTGGTTAATAGGTCAAAACTTTTAATACTAATAATAGAAAAGATTTCACATGAAACTGAAGAGCACACATCTTTTGATATCCTTGGTGGAAAAGTTGAAACCGATCTGATAAGAAAATAATAACAATGTCAACAACAAAAACAACTCACTTGCAATTCTCCAGGTGTCAAGGCTTGAACTGCTTCCATGGCTCTATTTCTGATTTGCTGGTTTAAAGTCATCTGATCATGACAAAACCAAGTAGAGTTAAGAAAGAATCTTTATAAGTTTAGTTACTGCTACTGTACATGTTTAGAAATCATTTAATGATGATAGAACTTTAAAAGCAAAGAATCAAAGGTAAAGGATTTATTTCAATAATTATCTCTCAATACACCAAATTATAGTAAAGCGATCAAAGGAAAATAACTCTCCTTCCTTCTTGTGGAAGACCCCTGAGCAAGATCGAGTACCCACAGAGCCTCTTGAACAGGGTGACATAATGTGACGTCTAGGAAGCTGGCAAGGAAAGGTTTGTTTCAAGCATCTAGGAGATTCCTGGAACTGGTTGAGATCTACAGTGCTTAGCACACGAAATCTTCACTCAAGATTCAATGGTCAGGACAACTGCTCTGCAAGAGCACAGCTTTCTCAGAAAATAAAAAGGCCAACCATTGAGTGAAAAATCTGACAAGAAATCCAAATATGAACTACGTCACAGAAAAAGAAAAGGAAAATGAATAACAGAATGGTAGCTAAGAGTCATAAAATTTCAATGTGTATCAATTCAGAGAAGAGAAGAATCCCAAGTAATGTGTACTCTTACTCATCCTCCTTTTCCACCTTCCCATCCTTCTACCAGTAATACTACTACTTCTACTCATATTCCCACTACTGATAATCCAAGCTGTCGGTGTCCTCTTCCTCCTATTGCTACTCATACTCGAAATCTTACAGCTATCATTTCTTCTACTCCAAATCGTCATCACACACCCCTCCTCCATCTCCTCCTCCTCTTACTCCAGCCCCTATCTAAGTCCAACTCTAACACATTATCCTCCTCCTCATATCCTTCTTTCATCACCTCCTTTTCCTCCTAGCCCTACTCCTTCTCCTTCTACCCCTACTCCTCTTCCTCCTGCTCCCCATACTCCTCCTTCTCTTTCTAGTACTTCACCTTGTACTCCTCCTCGCACTGCTACTACTACTACTACTACTACTACTGCTACTACTACCACTACTACTATAATATAGACATTATGTATAAAGTCATGACTATTAATATTAGCTAAAAAAAAAGTTTTGCCAAATTCGCGGACTTACGTGTTTAGAGACTTACAAAGACGATATATTACATTCAAAAGCCACAAGGAATCGTTAGAAGTATTTACAACATTCACCAGTTCAATTTTCATCACCAAAGAGGTAGAACTTAAGCATGCGAAGATGCCTCCCTTATGTTTTTGGGACTGTTGTTCCATACTTTGGGACCAAGGTAGTGAAAAGATCGCTGACCTGTTGATTTATAATTTCTATTTGGTACAACAAGGATGGCTTTATTGGCCGAAGATCTAAGCTGCCTAACAGGTACATACATCAATCTCAGTTACATACATCGACCACAGTATGGTGTGTTGAGACAGTAGTAAAACATGGCGTACAGATAGAGTAAACACCAACCCTCCAAGCAGGACAGAGGTCATGAAGGAAAGGCAGCAGGTCCAGACGTCATACCATCGAAGGATCTTATGGGGATATACAGGCCTCGACTGACATGCTACACCTACTCCTATGCAAGATCTGGGAACAAGAGCAAGTTCAGGAAGACTGGAAAAGAGCACCTTGCTTAGCTGCCAAGTAACTTGAAGAAAGGAGACCTATCACCCTGCGGTAACTGACAAGGAAGCATGCTGCTATCCATCTAGGGCAAAATTTCAACAAGAATCAAGTTGGAGAGGCTGAAGACCACTCTGGACAAGAGACTCTGTGATGAGCAGGCAGGCTTCCAACAAGATTGCTTGTGCAAAAACCCTATAGCTACCATGTGAATCATCATCGAGCAGTCGCTGGAATGGCAGACCTGTGTATGCATTTAAAAAAAAATGTCCATAGGCATTTGACAGTGTCGACCAAGATGTCATCTGAAAACTGTTGTACCACTTTGGTTTTCCACCGAAGTTCGCCACTATAATTCGACAGCTTTATGAATGTGCCACTTGTCAAGCCATCCACGACGGAAAACTGACAGAACCCTTCAACGTGAATACTGACGTCCACAAGGGTTGCTTCGTCTCACCGAAGATCTTCCTCATGGTGGTCAACTGGGTACTGGGCTATTTGGGTTTCTTCTAAGAAAACACCAAAGTAGTCTCCACCTAGACTCAAGGATTTTCTGTGTGTGGGGTGGGGGTGGGGGAAGAAAGAGAAAGAGAGAGAGAGAGAGAGAGAGAGAGAGAGAGAGAGAGAGAGAGAGAGAGAGAGAGAGAGAGAGAGAGAGAGAGAGAGAGAGAGAGAGAGAGAGAGAGAGAGAGAGAGAGAGAGAGAGAGAGTGAAAGACAAAGAGGGGGAGAGAGAAGCACATATAGACAAAGTTACATTTGAAAACAAGACTTTGTGTGAGCCATAGACTGTCAGTAATAAAATTTTAAAACAAACCTTCAGTAAATTCGATCTCTCCTCTTCTATTGCTGATATGCGCTCATAAATCTCCTCTGTTTCTGAGGAAAAATAGTGGCATTGCACATTTTTAGCACTGAAAATTCAAAGTTTCGTTGAGAAGAAAAAATTATCAGGTTGTAACAAAATTATTTGCGGTGGATCTCAAGACTAATAAAATAAGATAAGATAATCTTTATTTGTCCCTTTTTTTGTCCCATACGACCGCTGCGTGTGGAAAACTTAAACTCCTGGTGTAGTGGATGGTTGATATCTTTGGTTACATCTAAACATTTGTTCAACAGTGGCCTCTTATAAAGATCAATGAAAAGTGGAGGTCCAGTTTAATTCATTTACCCGCTCTTTTGATAAAGCTATCTATTCTAGTCTTATCTTTTATGTCTGGCACTTTAACTTGCTGTTATACAGAGGCAATACGGGGATACCGTGACTCCTATATAAGCCAGTCACATTATACTGACACTAACCAAACCAGTGGGGGAACAATCGGACATAATTTTTTTTTTTACCGATTGTGGGTTTTGAACCAGAGTGAGAGAGAGAAGCCTGAGCAAGGAAGAGTGAGTGAGTGAGTTTGTTTTTACGGCACATCAGCACGGTTACGGCTATATTGTGCCCATGATGCTCTGAGACAGTTTATACATTATACTAGTAGCAATGGGGAATCCTTTCTCTGTAAGTGGTAAAAAGCATAAAAATTGTGCATAAAAAAGTTGGTTAAGAGTAAAGGGTATATACAGTAGTTTAAAAGATCCATGTAGAAAGAGTGAAAGAGATATACATGTATAAAGTCTAAGCCAGAAAGAGAGACAAATAGAGAGAGAGAGAGAGAGAGAGAGAGAGAGAGAGAGAGAGAGAGAGAGAGAGAGAGAGAGAGAGAGAGAGAGAGAGAGAGAGAGAGAGAGAGAGAGAGAGGGAGAGAAAGAGAGAGAGAGAGAGGAGGCAAAAAGCATAGAAAAAGAAGATACAAGAAGTAAGGCTGATAGGAACAGAGAGAAACGAAACGCTTTTGTGTATTCATTGCCAGTTGTGCATTTGAACTTCAGACGGAAATCCCAAATCTTGCCAATTTTTTTGTTTTGCGGGAATAGACAAATTTTGAGGATGCTAAAAATGTCAGGACCAGATAGAGTTGTAATTTTTGGCCAAAAGTTGCAAAAAAGAAGATGCAAGTTGTAATGGGAACTTTCCGCGGAGACAAAGACTACATAATTTTTGAAACATTGAAAATCACTGTTTCCCAACAAACTCTTTGCAAGGAATGGGGCACCACTTGAAGATCAGACATCATGCATCTTACTTCTTAATCAAAAGAGTAATACCAACTGTCTTAACGCCATAATTCATATTCTTAAATTATTAGCTACTTGAAATATTCCAATCAAATCTTGCTTTTGCTAACAGCTACACTGACTTGTATTTAACGTTTGCTTACCACGTTTTAAATTAGCCACTTTGAAAGCATCCCTCTCATCTCTGTCATAATACCAGACTGTAATTGAATACCTGTATACAATGAGACACTAATTTTAACTTTCTGTATGGCTACAAAATGCCTTTTCTGACATCATTCATGAGAGTAGTACAGTTTATTGCACCTAAAAGTTGTTTAAAAAAACATATGATTGATATTGCACAAATTTCAAAAAGAAAATTCTAACAACAATAAATATTTTGTATAAAAATAGTAGTTGGTTGGTTGGTTGGTTGGTTGGTTTTAACGTCCAACATCAGCAACTTATGGCTATCTTGTGGACGGGCCCCAAGACGGACGTCTGACAATTTTATGTGCTGCCACACACGAGACAGGGTGGGGATACCATGACTCCTGTCTCAGCCGGTCACATTATACTGACACCGACCCAACCAGTAGGGATTGCAACAGCCAGGATTCGAACTCGGGGCCTTTTGCGTCGGAAGCCGATGTTCTACCCCTGGGCCACCGCGCCCCCCACTAATAATAGTAATAATAAAATAATAATAATAACAACAACAACAATAATAATACAACTGTAAT
>RQTK01001515.1:14946-42446 GCA_003991915.1 Elysia chlorotica
TAGACTTCATACTATAACGTATTCAACACTATCTTTTAAAATTGAAACTCAGAATAGACAGTGATTGGAATTAAAATTATGAATCTATGTCTGAGCATAGTTCGGTGGAGAAAAGAATGATCGATGGTAACTTAAAGAAACTACATATTGTTCCGATGTGAGGATAAAGAGCATGACAAAGGTGTTGAATAAAGCAAATGAAAAATATATAGTCCTTTATTAAACTGACTTCTGCCATTAAAGATTGCAAAAGAGCCTTAGGGTATGAACAAAGTGTTAGTCTAAGCTTGATCATAAACATGAAACAAAATGGTGACGAAAAAAGTTACCTGACTAGTTCATAAGGCACATATTCCAGAGAGTTGATCAATATGGATGATTTGCATGTAAAACTAGATAGACGAGCAGAAATCATAGAATAAAAAAAAAAAAACAAGGGGGAGATTATAGAAGAATGATATAAACTTTTCAGAGAAAAACATTTGTTTTCAGCAAAATAACAAAAAAAAATAAGGATATGGGTAAGACAAAAACATTGAAAAAGAAACCTATATGGACTACAATCTACTTAGGAGCATAAGACTTAAAAAAAAAACTGCTTTCAGCAAAAATTAAAGTGGAAATGCCTATTTTCTGGTGCATGTTAAATTCAAAATTAAGGTTTCAAAAAGCAAAAGTACAGCCACCAGCATGAAATTAGACATAGGCCTTACTTAAAATCCAATCTGGTAATTCCAGAAAGATAACGAGTCTTTCATAAAAAAAATTATGAGTTTTAAATTATGCAAATTGACACAACTATGTACTAAAAAATGAGACAAAAGCAAAACAAAGTTGATAAATCACATTTTTTGAGGATGGTGGACAAAAAAGTCAAAGGCAAAAAAGAATATAAGCCCTCCACCCCCTTTTTCTCTGAAATTTTATCTATTCCTACGTTTTCAGATATTGATTATGATTAAGCAGAGGAACCAATGCAGGTTTCGATGTAAATTGATATTGATGAAAAAAAAGGCCTTCATTATCAAAAGTATTTTGTTAGAATTTCAAAAATGGAAAAACAGAAAAAAAAATAACAATCAATTTTATGCTGCCTCAGATAAAAATAAAATCACAGTCTGATTCAAATATCAGAATGCTATACATACATACAATGTGCATACAGAGATTTCAAATTCCTTTCCTTTTAGTAATCTTTGGAAACAATATCACTCATGTCAAAAAGTCTGCCAAATTATTTTTTAAATAATTATGTGTATGCGCATCTAAATCTTATTCGCACATAGCAACAGATGCAGTATACTCACCTCAATGTCCCAGTCTCTATTTAGGTAAAGTGTACAAGTAATGCACCGTCCATCCTTTGACTCATTATCAATATGACGACGAAAGTAAGATCCATCTTCAGGATAACAAGCCAACATAGCCTGGATGTAAATTGAGTGTTAGAAAATATCATTTTCATAGGTTGTGTGGGGCAAAATAAATGCTTTTAGTTATATTCACATTAACAAAATTTAAGTTTGATATCAGGGTGGAATGCATCAAAACTTTGATCATCGAGGAAGGATATTCTAGAATAACAGGTAATTTAGACACCAAACTTAAAATACTTTTAGCAAATTATAGGAATTTTTCCTTGTAGTCCTTTGAAATTGTGGGCCTTGATGTATTGAAAAATAATTATATGTATTTTGACTATTTAAAAAGTAGGAGCCCACATAGACCCTGCAATGTATAGATAAAGATACAAAATACAGTGATGCCAACTCTGTATGGACAAGCATACATTTATACAAGAAACACTAGATCCAACTTTGTATGGAGAAGGATAATAATCACATAAATGCCAACTCTGAAATACGGTACTTAGAATAAAAATAATTTACATTATACATTATGAACTGATTTTTATGAACTATAGAAAAAAGGTTAATTTAAAAAAACAGATGTACTATTACAGTTAATAGGAATTCATAAAATTTGTATGAACTAATTCCTACAGAAACCTAATGTAATTTTGTTTGATGAGTTTGTTCATTTAAATTTATCTACCGATAATTTAGAAATAAGATTATCTTACTTCGGTGCGTCCTCCAATGTTGCAAGCAGCTCTAATATGCGGTTTCATAAGTTCAACAATAGAATCCATATATGCAAGACATCGAGAGATGTGTTCAACTCCTTCTGATTGTCCATCTAACCATTTGATCATATCATTGCGATAGTCAATGCCACTTGAACTGTGCAATGTGTTTCCTTTACAGAATTCATTATTTTGTTGGAATTTATTTACCTCGGAAATAATACCTGATATTAAATCATCTTCAATAGCATCATCTAATATACAATACCCTAGCTGTGAGAGTCTAAGTGATACAAAATAAGCGATGTCTTGAGGATCATATGATTCTGGTTTGGGGAACTTCAGTCGTCTAAATGGGTGTGTATTGAAAATTGGTACTTCTTCCAGTAGTGAGCTTTCATTAGATTCAATATCTGCATTTTCTTCATTATTACTACCATTTTTCATAGCCAAATTCTCATAACAAAGACCACTAGTTATATCAGTATATGAGACATCTGCACCTCCAGAAGGACCAGAGTAATGACAATCTGTTTTTGACAATTCAAAAAATATTTCCTTCTGTTCCTCTTTTGTTTGAGGTTTTTCATTATCTGGAGAACGCAGTGAACTGAAGTCTAGAATGCTCTCGATTTCTGCCCATGTAGCATCGGTAGAGCTTTTGGGCGGCTCTCCAAGAAGATCTTTGATAAATCCAGTATTCCTAGCATGGTTGTCTGTCTCTGCTTTCTGGGCAGCAGTGGTCTGGACTGATAGAGTTTCTTTACAGTCTATCTTGTGACGAATCCAGTCGTCTTTCTGGTGATCTCTACAACAGTATAATACAACTTTGCAACGACTGCAACGTTTCAATTTGTTATTTGATTTGCAAACAGCACAGGTGGCTGATTCCGTATTGCTGATAGCGATACGTTCTCCAGAGACCTCCATGTTTGTTTGTCTGTGGTAACGCCTCGAGAAACAAAAGAGCTCCAACTAAGACTAATGTAGCTCACCGATGTCTATCAGTAGCACTAGATCGCTTTAAAAAAAATGGTTGCCCCCCCCCCCTTTCGCGGCATAATCAGCGCGCGAGCTCGCGGTGTCTGTGGATCGGAGAGGGGGGGCGGTTTGGAGGTGGAAAGAGGGGGGGGGGGGGGGGGGGGGGATGCAGGAACTACCGATTTAGAGTCAAGCGCAATAGATAAATAATAGGAAATTAATGATACCGGTGCTCTCTGGAGACTTTTATTCAAAGATAAATTGCAATTTTTATCATCATCATTTTCATTATTATTATTATTATTATTATTATTATTATTATTATTATTATCATTATTATTAAAAACAGGTCCGCCGCGGATCATTCCGAATAATCACTTCGATGCCATCATTCGGAATAGGATTCCAAATTACTCTACAGCGTACCCGGAATAACAGTTAAATGATGCTGCAGATTATCCGGAATAGTATTCCGAGTAATTCTGTAACTTATTCGGAATAGTATAAGCGGGTGTATTTTTAGCGTTCTGTGGCTAATTCTCCCAAGGCCAAGCTAAAATAGTGTTCTCTATAGAGGGAGGGAGAAAATTCTCTCCCTCTCTCCGGGTTATTTCTAAAATTCTAAAATAGGTATCACCCACAGATTTATATACCCCCATTAATAGAATTCTATAGTCAATTCCATACGGTTAGAATGAAGTGTGAGTCTAAGAAATTTCGGTCCCATTAAAAAAAATGTAATAATTCTGGTTCCGGCTTTAATTATATCTATGAACTTCTTCTTCTTCTTCTTCTTCTTCTTCTTCTTCTTCGTTCACTTGAAAATGACTACACAGAAAGTCCCGAATCTAGTATAATTTATAGTCCACAGTCTTTTGAAGTTCAACCCACATATAGTTTTCTTTCCATGGTATGTTCTTCTGGCCAATATTTGTTTCTTGTCTCCTGAAGTTGTCTGCATTCTTGTAGAACATGTTCTGCAGAGTTTCCTTTTTTGAATTTGTTGTACATGTGATAGTTGAGGCGGTTGTGTCTAGTTCTAAGCCGAAATATAATTGTTCGACCCTTCTTGTCAAGTTGATGATAGTGATCGGGTGCTGCAGTTGGTGGTTTTCTTTTATTTTTAACTATTGCTTTTAGTTTCTGGAAAGTGATTGGTCTGTTCGGTTGCAACTTTTCTGCTCCCTGTTTTGCCAGACTGTCTGCTTTTTCGTTTCCAGGTATCTTGCAGTGTGATGGTATCCATTGAAGTACTATCCTCAAGTACCGGTAGTTCAGTTGTTCAAGTGCAGTTGTCCGTTTTGCCAACTTTCCATTTTCACTTGCTTGCAGAACTGACAGTGCATCTGTAAGAAAAACCACTTGATTTGTTTGATGTGTCTTCTCTGCTAGGTGTCTGGCTGCTTCTATGATGGCACAAGCTTCAGCTTCATAGTTGCTGCAATGTATTCCTGTTGGTATGCTGATGGTATCTTTTTATGCATTTGGATACTGTATGTAGATTCCAGCGCCTCCGTTTTGAGTGGCATTTGTCGCAGATGTCTGTGTAAATCCTCGTCCAAGCTTCTACTAGGTAAAGGTCTTCTATTGTAGCCATGGCTGCGGTTCTCTTTTCTACATCACTCTGTTCCTTTATGGAGTACACCCCTGGCACTGTTCTTCTAATTTCTATGTGAGTCTTTGGTTCTTTCCACGGTGTTTGCTCTGGAATATATGTTAGAGGGAGAACATTTGAGGGCATGTCTTTCAATCCTTTCCGTAGTCTTTTTGCCTGGTGGATAAAGCTGCTACGTTTAAGTCTCCCTTCCTTCATCCTTCCTTTCATTGCTATATCTATGAACAACTTGTACTTAAAGAACTTAATTGTTATCGACATTTTGTATGCCTATAAATCAAATATTATTATTAAAATGAAGTGTAAACGAATCCTTTTAGCATACCTATATTGTTATACAGAAAGTCTTTCGTGAAAAGTAGACCTACAGCCATGCTGCAGAGTGATGTGCAGACTTGCATTGATAGCCAAATTAAGAATTTTAGACACTCGCTCTATGTCGCATTCCCTTTTTAGCATCCAGGTACATTTTTCTATGTCTTTTGTCATCTTTATTTATTTCTTCCTCTGCCTCTCTATATGTATGCCTCTACCTGTTTCTGTCTCTGTCTGTCTGTCTCTCTCTCTCTCTCTCTCTCTCTCTCTCTCTCTCTCTCTCTCTCACACAATCTCTCTTTCTCTCCACCGCACAATACTATTCCGAATTATCACCCTGATTATCACTTAGATTTTGTAAGCTTAATAACAACAGAATCAACACCTCAAAAGTCATAATATTATAAGCTTAACTTTTGATTGTAAGCAATGTAACTTCCGGTTTGTAGAGATGAATACTTATCGATATTTCTTTAACAGTTTACAATGGACACATAATATTAAGGCTTTTTTTAAAACTGAAAGTAATTTGCTTTTGCAACGCCGTTGTGTTCGTTGATAATGGGCATTGGCTTATCTCACCTTAAACAATATTTTCATTCTCTTCTGATTATATTTCCCCTAAAACGGTACATAAACTCACACAGTTAATGAATATTTACATCGCCCTGCTAGCTGAGCCATTCATTTATGTTCCTTACTCCATCCGTGGAGATCATCGCCCAGCTTGACAGCCTTAGCCGACTGGCGACTCAGCCCTCAGGTCAAAGACGGTAAAAAGTAGAAATTACGCCACAGACCCAGCCGTCTTTGCGACCTCCTCCAGCCATAGTAAGGACTCCTTGTCTAAGTCTTCAGAATCCTTAGAATTGGTAACAAATCGTAAAACGAGATGATAGATAGATCTAGATCTAGATCAACTAGCTGACCATCTACTCTAGCACCTTGAGTAGATCTAGTTGAGATCTTCCGTTACAGAAATCTAGAATCTAGATCTAGATCTAGATTTTAATCTAAACCACTAGATCTAGATTTCTAGATCGACTTTGTTTTTGTCCAACTTTTGCTATTACACACTAGAAAATCTATTTCTGTCCCTATCAATTGCAATTATATTGGGGGGCGCGGTGGCCGTGGGGTAGAACATCGTCTTCCGACGCAAAAGGTCCAGGTTCGAGCCCTGGCGATTCGCTCCCTAATTAAATGGTTGGGTCGGTGTCAGTTAAATGTGACAGGCTGAGACAGGAGTCATGGTATCCCCGCCCTGTCTTGTGTGTGGCAGCACATAAAAAAAAAACTGTCTGACGTCAGTCTTCGGGCCCGTCCACAATATAGCCTATATAGTGCTGTTTTTGGACGTTAAACCAACTCAACAACAATTCAACGCAATTATATTATTCCAGGCTTACTAATGACATTGACAGTAAATTATAACCTTTTCTTTAGATCTAGGAAACATTAAAATAGGACTCAGACCAAAAAAATTGATTTGAAGAAAAACACTCAAAGTGTGTATTGCAAAATTTGGCCAAAAAGAAACTAGATCTACAGGTAGTGCGTATAGATCTATGTATAATCTAGATCTAGCAAAATTTGTACAAAAACTCCTTATTGGATAAAGATGCAGATACACAGGAAGGGAAAATCTTCGGTTTAGTCATGACCCCTAACCAACACACCAAAGAAGGCTTTAAGCTGTTGATGGGAGATTTATAAAAAGAGATTGGGTTTGATTTTTGCTGCAAAGAAGACAAAATTTTAAATTATATTTCCAGTTTATTTTATTTGCACATTACTCGAGGATGCCATATTTCCGGAAATAATAATTTGGGCTGTAAAATTTTCTAACTCTAGTCCGATGTCCCTAAAACTTTTTCCTCAAAATTCCGCCATATTTGTGAATGTTTTCTGGAAAAGATATGCCTGTTATTAAACTAAAACCGATACAATTCTTGGAGAAGCAGTATACATTTTAACATTAATATTAGTGATGGCTCTTTCCATGCATACTGTGGTGAAAGTGTGTCATGAGTATGTTGTGAGTTATGTTAGGCTTGCCTAGATGCCTGAGCTTAGAGAAGTGTGATGTTAGTGAGTTGTGTTAGGCTTGCCTAGATGCCTTAGCCTAGAGAAGTGTGATGTGAGTTTATCAGGGGCTGTAGATTTAGTCAGTCTTGGAGTGTCTTTTGTCTCGAGTGGATCAACATCTACCTTGGGATACGGGATTGCCTTGGCTGCTGATAGAGCATAGATCTGGACCTTTACTTCTCTTACTACCTCTGCTGCTACTTCTAGTGCTCTCGGCGCCTGAACACAACAATACTGTAGATACAAATATTAAATTTAACCAAGAAGTATTTAAGCATAATGTTGATAGAAAAACGTTAACTTCTCTTTTTTCCATTATACTCTCACACACACACACAGCTACAAGCTCACATACACACAATTGTTCTATTATGAGTTTCTCAGTGGCTATGAGCCTGATGGTACAATAACAAATGAGTTATAATACTAATAGCATTTTCCAGCTTTAGGTTGAATCATGCGACCGCTGCGTGTGGAAAACTGAACTCCTGGTTTAGTGGATGGTTGATGTTTTTGGTTACATCTAGACATTTTTTCAAAACTTAAGGATGAACTATGAATCTAAACAAATTTGTTTCAATTTCAGTTCAGCCTAGTCATGCACACAGCAGTAGGAGATTGCCTAAAACTTTTTCACACATCCAACTATTCCAAGGGATCATTCCTAATTCTTTAATTTATATATTAACCATTCAAAAAGGCGTCAATCCATCAGTGATAAAGTACCGTGCTTTTCAGTGTTGTCATCATGCCCCTTGCTTTCAATTAATCCACTGCATCAAGTTTTTTTTGGTATAAAAATGTCCATTATCTTTTCTTGTTCTTTCTTGCTAAACTTCCCTTTGAACGTTACAGATGTCATTAGACTTTTCACCTTTTCTTTTCTCATCATATTATATAAATGACCTTTTTAGCATAGGTCAGAAAAATATTTCTTAGCCATTTAAAACTAAATTTGACTTGTAATGAATGAGGTGTACAAAAAGAAAAAGGTTGGGTTTTGTCAAGGACATGTTGCCGCTGCAAAAACTGACTTCTTTAATTTGTATAATTTTCAGACAGTAACAGAACATTTCAAAGTTGTAAATATTATTATTAGCAATAGTGAAAGTTAAGACATAATAGATTTACGCCTGGCCCATATCCTTATCCAAGGTTTAATAATATGTAATAATTTGTTTCCAACAATCAAAATCTTACATAATTGGTGCAATGTAAGTGATAAAATGGGAAGGATTTATGTCTGCATAACTTCTGCATTATTTGATTGCTTTTTAGTTTTGGCTAGATGTTTTTTTTTTTTTTTTTTTTTACATGCATGCTCAAAGAAAATAATTTGGAAGTCTGACTGAAAATAACTCACCATTTCAGTACTCATACGCAAATATGAATATCTGTATATTTCCTTTACACACCAGTGATTCCAATTTTCCATAAATTTAAGAATTTTTAGTAAAAAAAGAAAGTTGGCAAGTCCAAGAGTTCAGTAAAGGTTTGTAAAGTTGTTAAGTTTTATGATCCAATATGCTTTGCCACTTTACGCAAGAGGTTCAGTAATTAAAATAAAGACCCTATTGCCATCACTGATTCACACTCTATTACGATTCAGTTGCAATAAGAACATACCTATGACGTAACATACAAGTGTTTAAAACTGTTGTTTCCCATAAAATGTTGTTTTATTTCCCCTCCATTTCTCCAGAAACCATGCCTGTAACAAGGAATCAAAGTGCCTTCTCGCAGGGTAATAAATCTAACCTGGGACAATCGCAGCCTGCAGCCTCAACAGAATCATCTGAAGAGGGAGCATCAACTGAGGCTCCACGACGTGACTCTCCAGATAACTGCTCAATCTGCCTTGGTCCATTCAACAACAAGTCCTTCACCAGCAACTGTGCTCACTCCTTTTGCTTTGTTTGCCTTAAACAGTGGTCAAAAGTAAAAGCAGAGTGCCCTCTCTGCAAGCAGCCCTTTACCAGTATATTTCACAATGTTCGTTCAAATGATAGCTATGATATCTTTGATTTGCCTCCCCGCAATGTACCCCCACCTTCAGACATTAATTTTTTTGACTTGGTTGGTGGCAATCTCAGAACCATGACAGTTGCTGCTCCTTCTGCAAATGAGTTTCATAACTTTTTCAACTTGTCTCATCCTAGCTTGAATGCAGACCTTACCCTCAGCAACTTCAGTCGCTTTCAATTCAGACATCGCCGCTACTTGGGTCAGCACCATCACAATCAGCACCCTGTACATGGAGAGCATCAATATTCCTATTCAGGTGTACAGGTCAATCCAGCCACCCACATCAATGGAGAAAATTGGCCAAGAGGCCCAGAGAACTTTCGCCGTGAGATTTATCGGCGCAGGATGGGTCCACCAGCAGTTGTGCTTGGAATGGAGACAAGTACTTATCGTCTGACACCAGCTATGGTGGCTGCTAGCGACCACCGCATGCACAGGATCATGCCATGGTTGACCCGTGAACTGCGTGTCTTGTTACAAAGTCATCAAAGTTTACGTCTGGCCATAAGTGTAATCCAGCCCTTACTCACTCAGTTCTCGCTAGATAGTGGAGAGTTTCTAAATCGTGTCACACCTTTATTGGGACGGCGATCACAACAGTTCATGCAGCAATTTGTGGCCTTTGCAAACAGTGCACTTACAATGCAAGTCTATGATCGTAGGGCTATGTATCAACGTCCAGATTATTCAAACATGTTACCAGTTTCTTCCTCTGGAAGTAGCAGTAGTGATGATGATGTAGTTGAAATAACTAGCATTAGCTCAGCATCAAACAATAATACTATTAACAACAACAATAGGGAAAGTAGTGGAGCAATAGCGTCTGGTTCAAGGATAGCATCCTCAGCCGTACCTAGCACCTCTCTTTTGTCCGGACTTCTTTCTAACCATGGATGGGACTCGCCTATCCCTGGCCCAAGCTGGGAGAGGCTAAATGTGGTTGATGATGATGACGATGTCCAGATCCAGGAAGATCCAGTATCTGTAAGCTCTGAAACGGATGACCCAGTGTATCGGCCTGACGCAAGAAATCTTGATTCGGATGACTCAAAAGCTGGAAGTGATTTGGTTTTCCTCAAATATGATAAGCCGTGGAATGAGAGATCACCAATAAATCTTTCATCAAGTAGTGAAGCTGAGGAACCTGTAGATCACAGCAAGAAAAAGAAGAAGTCAAAACACAAAAAGAAAAATAAAGAACAGGAAAGTAAAACTCATAAGCCATCTTTAAAAATTAAAATTAGAAGGAAGCACAAGGCTCGAAGATCAAAAGATAATGATGAGGATGATTACGAGGTAGGTTCAGACTCTAGTGACGAAGGCGAAAGAAGACAATCACAGTCCATTGGTTCAGGCGATAGGTCAAGTGGGAAAAGGCATAAAAAATCCAGAGATCGCAGCAGGAAAAATGCTCGTAAGATAAATGAAAAGAACAATGACAGGGAATTAGTAGATCGTCTTTTTGCTGAAACTATAACTCAGTCTAATATCACATCTATCTTTGAAGATGAACCAACTAACACGTTGCAGGCTGAGTCAGTTGAAAAGACTCAGTCATCTGGTAAAGCTAGAGAAAAGCGGAAAAAGAAAAGAAAAAACTCGTCAAGTCCCTCGTCTCGAGCCTACAAAAAACACCACTCAGGTCATAAAAAGTCTTCTGCTGCAAACAGAACGTCACACACACACAGACATTCATCACGTGAAGCAGCAGCTGGTCTCTCTGGTCAGACAAACGTCTCTACCGCAACGGCTGAAGCAAGCATGTCACCCTCAGTGCAGAGACCTGGTACATTCCAGCCTTCCTTCCTACCTATACCTGATACAGTGCAGCATATTCCCTTAAATCTGTGGGTTAGCACATGGCCTGCCCTTTCTGTTTCAACTCACGCTTTTGGCTCTGGGCCTCCGACATCCTCCGCCCTTCCTCCACCTTTGCCTCATGCCATAAACTTAGCCCCTCGAGCTGGTGGAAATAGTTTAGCTCCACGTACAATAAGCAGTAGTTCTTCTTCAGACAATGCTTCTGAGGATGAGCAACAGGAAGGAGATAACAAGATCTCAAGTGCACCTGGTAGCCACAAACGCACAAAACAATGGGTGGAGTCAAATTTTTTCAATAACCACTCGAGCATAGGCAAAGAGAAAGTGTCTGAAACAGCCTCATCGTCTCTAGTATCTACAAGTCAGCCTTCCAAATCACAAGAAGCACCTGGTTCAACCTCTCAGCAGTCTAAAAAAACTTGCAATTTTAGTACTGATTTCTTGTTGAATTTTGACACATCAAAGCTAACCTCTAATACTGATAATCCCTCTGCTAGGGCTAATTACACTGCAAAACAGACTATTGAGTTGGTTTGCAGCAGTGGTGATGAACAGAATAAAAGTGAGGATGAGGTCCTAGTCTGTAGCAGTGATAATGGAGCTGCCTCAGATACAGACTCTGAGAACGATGGAGATACAAGTTCTCAGACAGGTAAAATACAAAAGAATAAATCAGAACCTATTGACCATAGAGATAACACTATAAACAAAGATGTGCATATTTCAGGTCAAGATGTGTATAGCTCTAACACTGTAGGAACAGGTTCAAGGTTATTAGCTTATAAGCAGTCGTCTTCGAGGTCTAAAGCAGATGCTTTGTCACCACATTACACAACTGTCTCTGCTACTCAACAAAACCACCTGGAAACTGGCACTCCCGGAAATATATTGGACTTTGTCCTTGACTGTGAACAACCTAACTTGGACAACCCCTCCTCTAGCAAATTGAAGCAGCTAGAGAAAAATCCTGAAAAGACCACTAATCCACATTTAGTTGAAATTTCAACAGTTGCAGCTTCTTATGCACCAAATGTTTTGACAACCTCAACATGTCATGCACCTAAATTAACTATATCTCATACAGACTCATCAGTAACAACAACACCATTTTTCATTTACCCTGGTTGTTCCTCCCAAACTTCCAGTATTTGCATGAGCTCTGTACAACCAGGAGATGGAAGTTACCTACCTTATTCGACCATTCCCACTGCACCCATCTCATTTCCACCTTTGATTCCTCCATCCGTACCATTAGGACTCCCTAAAGTACCTAATCTGCCAAATGCTTTCCCCTTTCACCAGTCACTAACATCCATGATTTCTCCAGCAGCAGAACTTTTTCCAGTGTGCACATCAAATGAAGAGATCTCAGCTTGTAGATCACAGGAAAGCTCAAGGAACACAGGATCAAACCTTGCAGATGAAGGCAGAAGTATTGAGGCACCTTCCTTCCCAGCTCAACTGCTGACAACTGAACAAACTTCTCAAACGTCTATCGACAGAATTTCTGCCGCAAGCAAGCCTGATAAACCTAATGGAACAATACAGACTTTGCCAAACCCTTTCCCTTTGTTAGCTGCACCTTCCGCTTGTCATGGCCCTGGGCAACAAACTATAAATATTCCTTTCAATGCTAATCCAGCTCCTCCATCAGCATTAAATAATGTTCAAACATTTACTGAAGAGAATGCTTCCCCAAATTCATCTGTTGCTCAGGACATGCACAAAAATAAATCTCCATCGAAGCAGTCAATAATAGGGAATAGTGAAGAACAAAAGACGACTATACCTTTTCCTGCTCCTTCGACTGTGGTCCGGAACTTGCATGCAAATCCGCTTTTTCTCCACGTAGATCAAATACAAGCTCAGACATTGGCATCTTCCTCAGTGCAATGCAACAGTGTAACAGAAACAGACCAACCGTCTGCATCATCAAGTGTGTTTCTAGAACTAGAAAATGATAACAAAACTAGTTTTTCTAAGAATGAGACAGAAATACAATCAAGTGTTAAAAATACATCACAGGTTTTAGAGACAGACTTGCTGCTATCTCAAGATGAAATGCAGTATACAGGGGAGGACAATATTACGCCTCTTCAGGACAGTAACACGAATCTTCATAATTCTGCAGAGACTGCTGACTCTGAAAAACATGTTGAATAGTATATCAGTGTATACAATATATGCTTCAATGTGTAAGCTTTCACTGTGGTGGATAGTCAAATTCATTGGTTTAGAATTAGTTATGACAATTTTATGCAAAAGGCATGAAATTTTTACATTTTTACAAGATATCTTTGCTAGTTTGCATTATGTTTCATTTGAAGCAACCAAATGAGGCAAAATATCCTATTCGTAATTGTACTATTGAAAGCAAGCTTTCATATTGTTTGATCTTGTTATCATATTTGAGTCACATCCTTTTTTCAGAGGACGTTGTGTTTGTGTTGATTTGGCTTTCTTACAACAATCCAGGGTTCCATAGACATGAACAACACAATGAGAATGTAAAGTTTTCACCAGTACACATGTATTTATTGCAGAAGGGGAGCCATATACTGAGAGATAATTAGCTTTGCTTTTCATTCAAACAAAAATTTGTTTCTCTATTTAGATTGCTAAATAGAACATTTGTCAAACTTTATAATTGAGCGACTTCGCATTGCTACTTTTTATTGCCCTTTACGGCATATTGGCAGTAGGTTCAGACATGTAGGCACCTAAACAGACATTGTTGTGAATGTGATATAAAATACAAAATCTTTTTGTACCTAAAAATATTTTTGCTACTGGAGATAACATGTAAACTTGCTGTAAGTTGTATTTGATGTTTCTATTAATCTGAAAGGTACCGCTATGTTAAACAGTTGCTGTTACATGTATTTCTCCCCCCCTCCCCCAAGGCCATCACTCTTAAGGATTCACAAGAAAAAGTCTCTTCAGTTAGGTCCTGAAACCCATTAGGTTTAAATTAAAGCCTGCTAGGAATATTTCTAGCATTTCAGTGGCAGTGTCCTTGATATCTGGACTTTATGGCATGAATGAGTACTTTCAAAAACTTTAAATCAAACTGTAGTGAGATCGTCATATCCTTTTGGATGGAATTAGAAGAACACTCTCAGAAGTCCCATATTGAGACACTTTGACTTTCACAGCAATGTCCACCTATCAATACATATCGAATGGGCTCAATATTATACAGGAAAAATGTTTTACCTTTCTCTCATAATTGCAATACATGTATGTAAAGGACCACCCATGTTAGTTACATGTATGTAAAAGTATTAGAAATACTGAATCAAAGAGAATAATTATACACAGAGTAGAGCAATGTATCTAAACATTGGAAGCATGTATTTTTTGACACACTGGGATCCAATATAAACCTTTTTGGGACAATTTTTTTTAATCCTAGTTTATATGAGCAGTGAACAAAAATATATTTTGTAATGTGTTTTTAAAATGGTGGAAAGTTTGTTTTACAATTAACATTGAAAATTGTTGGACTTTTGGATACATGTATTACTGCACATTGTGCGTTTTATGATCCACCTTGGAAACCTAGAGGGGGGTGCAGTAGCCCTAGAGTAGAGCACCGACTTCTGATGCAGGTGGTACATGGTTCGAGCCAGTGGCGATGTCGCCCCCTACTGGTTGGATTGGTATCAGTCAATTGTGATCGGCTGAGACAGGAGTCATGGTATCCCCGCCCTGTCTCGTGTGTGGCAGCACATAAAATTGTCAGACGTCTGTCTTGGGGGCAGTCCACAATATAGCCAATGCAGCCCTGATGTTGGACGTTAAATAACTCAACTGGAAACCTATAGGGCATGAAAAACGATCGCAGAGAGCATCTCTTAACAATCAGAGATGACTTTCTTTAATTTTTAGATCTCTTTGATTTAAATTTTAAATAAGATTTGGTTAGCTGGTTAGATGGTGGATTTGATATCTGGTGCTGTGTTTTTTCTTTAAAACTAAATGTCAATTAATAAGGCTTAAGATTACTTTAGATGGCTAGGCAAACGTGTAGTAACACTTGGTTTCTGATGATAGCATTGATTGACAGGGTGTTGAAATTGAACGATTGATAACTGAATTTTTGGAACATTTTTTGGTACTTACGTAAAACACTTTGAGGGATGACTTTCCAACAAAAATTATGATGCTACAGTACATCTCAGTCTCACTCTCAAAGAAATAATTCGTTTGTTTTCAATAATTGCATTTGCCAAGTTTGTTGAAGCCATGTGTCATTCAGTTATACCTCCATCTAAAACTTGTAACTGTAACTGTGATACATATACATGTATACAAGTTGTATTACAGTTACAAACATGTGCTTAAAAGTTAGATGGTGTTGTACCCAACACAACCTCTCCCCTTTATGTACAACTTTCCCTCTGCCTCCTCATTCCCAATCACACACACACACACACACATCTTGGTTATTAAAGTTTAGTCGGCTGTATCTCTTTGATCTCTTATGACCCATCACTAATTACTCACTTTACACTAGATAACACGTTATGGGTTATGGGAGAACAATTTTTCTTTGACAATGGTAGATTTTTTGTGGTGTAATTTTAACATGTAGATCTTGTGTCTGGGAGGCAATTTTGTGAGCTTACTCAATACTGACAGTGACAGTGACACTTCTACTTCTAGTTTGTTGGGATCGCATTGTTCAGCCAGAGATAGTTTACTCAAACCAAAGAAGAAGAAAATTCAGGAGCTTTTATCTGTTTGATGAATGAACTCTTCTTTGGATTCGAGCTGTTCTGTGTTAATAAGGCAAAGAACCTTATACTTAATTAAAATTGAAATAACATTTTTTTGGAATTGGTAGGTTTTGTATATGAGAGAGAAAAATATGATTGTTCTTTTCATATTTATGCCAAAACATTTATGAAAACTTTTTGATGAAATGACTAAGTAATTCTTTCATTAACAAGACTGCAAAACTGCCTTTTATGAACATTGAGCATGTGTGTGTTAAAAAAAAAATTTTTTTTTAAGTGTTCAGCTTAAGTGCTTCCAGCCATTACATGTTGTTGTTGTTGTTGTTGTTGTTGTTGTTGTTGTTGTTGTTGTTGTTGCTGTGGTTGTTGTTGTTGAGTTGGTTTAACATCCAACATCAGCACCATATAGGCTATATTGTGGACGGGCCCCAAGACTGACGTCAGACAATATTATGTGCTGCCACACACAAGAAAGGGCGGGGATACCATGACTTCTTTCTCAGCCTGTCACAATAAACTGACACCGACCCAACCAGGGCTCGAACCCGGGCCTTTTGCTCTGGAAGCCGACCTACACTTCGAGCATTATAAGGACACTGTGAAATAATTTAGACAAAAATGAGAACTTAGAGGATTGATATAAATTTAGCTAATATAGTACAACTCGAACTCAAAGAGCACCCTTCATTCAACGAACAGATACAAATCCCCGATTTTTCCTCTTCTTGGTCCTTAGTAAACTAACTTGGATCGAACAACCCTTCTCATACCCATCCTCGGATCCAACGAATCTGTCAGCTTGTCCCTAAACAATAACACTTCTCCCTCAAGCCATGATTGACAATGGCACACGTGGTGTGTGTGTGGTTGTGATAGGCATGGGCGTGGGAAGTGTGATTGTCTTAAAACTATGTAATATGCCATTGTCAAAGTCTTAAAATTATTTAATATGCCATTGTCAAAGGCAGGCTCTGTATTGGTAGCACTGAATCACACATGAACCTTCAACGAACCTTGCATTCAAGAGCTAATAAAAATAAACTGGTAAGTTTATTGAGTCCCGAGTTGTACTGTATTATAATCATACATATAATACCTTTAGTTTGCTGGAAAGAATATACTGGTATGAAAATACGTCGTCATAGAGGTTATCTCCGACTTAGTTGACTCATGCTTTTTTCTGCTTTATCTAATGCAGTAGATATTAGATGATATAAAGAAGTGGCTGTTCGTCCTCTTATTAAGGGAAGGTTTGGGGGGGGGGGAGTTTAAATCACATATACTGTTCTTCCGTGTTTTGGGACATGTTTTTGTCTAATTGGTATTATTTTTAAATTTTGTTCTCTTGTAAGTTGTTTGTGATACATTTTGAGGTATAATCTTAAGTCCTAAAACATGATTGCGTTATGCTTGAATTTAACATACTACTGATAGTTGCCAGTTTCGTCTCTTAGGAAATATTAAGCGAGTCTGTAAAAATGTTATGGGTCACCCAAGCATGACTTAGTTTTTTTTATTCTAATGTCACAATATTAATGTACACATATATATATATTTTAATAAGGTGTCTAATTTTATGCTCGAAACATTGAAAGCAAGAGTTTAACAACTTTGTAGAGTTTGTCTTGAATGAAGAGCAACTTCAATTTTAACACATGAATGTTTCTTTTATTCAGGAATTATCAATGTATGTATTCAAACCAAAATTATTATTGCTTTTAAACAAGTAAAAGACTTTTAATGTACAGTATTGAAAAAAATCTCACAATGTTGTTAGTAATGTCACTTATCAAGAATTCAAAAATATGAATAGTTTGAAAAAATATACATGTACCTGTATTAACAAGAGCTGTGTCCAACACGGAAACCCACAGGCTACAATATGTAATGTACATACATGTACATGTAATCCTTTTCAATCTTGATTTTTTTTTTTAAATTGATATCTTCAAGCTTTGTTTTTGTTTTTGTTACATTAAAAAATATACTAAACTGAAGACAAGTGTTATCTCTGATCAGATCAGTTAATTTTTTTTATGCCTTAAACATGTAAAAAGTATGTATATCATCCTGATTAGTCCTAGGGAAAGGAAAAGAGATGTCTTGCAGTTAACAGAAACTGGTCTTTCATTGACTGAGCCATATACATTTTTAAATACGATCTGTATGTGTACATGTACATTGTCTTTTGATTTTACACCTCAAGTTATTGCTTTTATTTTGATGTACAAGGGGTGGGGAGGAGGAGAGAGATTACCAATAACTGATGCACGTCCATGAAATATACTGTAAAGTTAAGGGTATTTTTTGTGTTTTACCAATGCACCCAAAGTCTGTTGAATAGGAAAGGCAGACATCTACTTTTTTTGGAACTCTTTTTGTAATATATATGAAGTTACACCATTGTCAAAGCAAGCCCTTTATGAATTTAAACCTTATTCAGCAGATAGGAAATGATTTTATTGTACAATGTATATTTTATTAATATATATAAGAAAAAAAGCATGTGAGTGACCTTTTATCTTTGCATTGTATTTTACACAATTCTTTTGAATTTGATAAATTTTATATTATGAAAGCTCATTAGAAAGTTTCTAAGAAACTAGAAAGGCACATGAGTTCAGATCCTTAATGCAACAGACACAAATGTTATAAAGAAAAATGCATGTACTATATAAATACATACATATGTGTATCAATGTTAGAACCATGAAGTTCTTTTTGTATTATAAATCAATCTCACCCTAATATGCTTTGTTAAATTGCGATTGGATGATTTGGTAGATAGAACAATTTTCTTCTGAAAAATAATGAGAGGAAAATTACCCCATCTGTAAGTACTTAAATTATAATATTAAAAACTTTTCTATCAAAATGTTTAATTTTGGGAGGAAAAGTTAATCTGATATTGATAAAATTGTTTTCCACTATTCAAAGAAATGTATTTAATGTCTGACAATTTTAAATGTCACATTGAAAAACCATTAAAAAACCCAACCAATTTAATAACCTTTAGATAAATTAATAATTTAGAAAACTACATAGCATTATTGTACACATTAAAAAAGGAAATACTACTGTTAGCTCACATAAGGTACAAACAGGGCTGTGCATCAGTCTTTTTTTTCCAACCCCTTCTCTCTCTCTCTCTCTCTCTCTCTCTCTCTCTCTCTCTCTCTCTTTTTGCATGTTGGCCCTGTCTCAGTAAATAATGTATCTTTCCTCACCCACCTCTCGTATCTTCCGCGTAGCCTCCTCACCCCCCCCCTCTCTCTATCTCTCTCTCTCTCTCTCTCTCTCTCTCTCTCTCTCTCTTTTTCTCTCTTTTATCCTTAGGTTTTCTCTGCCTATGTTCGTCTATTAATAATTCTTCATCTTTTTATCTTCATTCCTCCCTTTCTCTGTCACCTACTCTCTTTATCTTTCTTTCGTCCTCTCTAAGCCTGAGGTTTCCTGATTATCCTTCGTCATCATTTCATTCTTTGTCTTTCCTATTTCCATTCCTCTTTCTCTCTCTCCTACATCCACTATAAATTACCACGCTACTTTTTCTTTGGTCTCCCGTCTTTCATCTTCTCTCCCTAAGTAAAAGTTAAACTAATAATTACAACGAACAGCAATACCGCGTGATTGAGGAATAGGTAGCCCAAGGTAGGCATGCTCACATGTATTTTAACCATTATGCAATACATAAAAATACAGCTTAAAATAACACTTGAGAATCTCACTGTTATTTGACAGTAAAAAAAAAAGTAGCAAAATATAACAATGATGAACATCTTCCAAAAGAACGTGCATATTGCACATCGGTTCTTGTTCCGATGGTGAAAGGAAATGTATTACATGTAATAAGAACATCTCTTGTAAAGGTTGCACATCTGTTCGATGGTCACCTGACTCTCTTATCTTTCCGTACTGTTACTTTTTTTTACAGATAGTGAGTTGGTACCCGGAGGAATGATTTTATTTATGTGCTCTTGGTTACCAGTCTGTCTTCTTCAATTCAAGTTGGTATTCTGACTGTTTTCGCCTCCTGTAGCCAGTTTCGCTAATACCGGTCTAGTTTTGTTTGTTGAATGCTGTTTCATTACTTTCATATACAAATGTAATTCAACCATCTGAGCAAATGTCTGAGCTGACAGGAAATACATGTATTGTTTACAATCAAAAACTGTAAATGAACGTAAAGCGTCTCGCCTCTCCGTGTTTGTGATCGGCTTTTTCGAAACCAGGTGATTTATAATTTCTTTTTGACACAAGTGAACAAGGATGGTTTTATCAGCTAGCAGTTAAATACATCTTTAAATAGTCGGAGGCGCCGTCTGATAGAGGCCTTTATATCAAATTATGCACACCTTGTGCAGTGCCCTTTTTTTAACACGCAGTCAATGTTGATGTTAAAGAATAGGGCTAAGGTGCTCACGGTTTTCATTTCTTATAGATATGATGTGTACAAATAAATAAAAAAAAGTACGATATTTATGTACATTACAAAATAAGAATGTGAAATATAACACTGGTTATTATCACACAATAATAAAGACAAATATATCACAGAATACAGAAACATGGCATAGTTTAGAATTCGTTATATACTTGGAGACGGATCAAGAAACCAAATAGATTTTATCATGGTTCAAAACACTTTAGAAATGCAATTGAAATTGTAAAAACGAAACCGGGCGCAAATCGTTAGTGATCACAATATAGTAGTATTATTGTAAGATGCAGATAAAACTCAGGCGGTTAAAGAAGGCAAAGCAGCAAAATAAATTTGACTTAGATTGTTTAAAGAGTAAACCAGAGCTAAAAAAAAAAAAATTGCAGTAAAATAAAGAATACGTTTTGAGGGATAAAACAAATGACTTAATAATAGAAACAATGCTAGATTTATAGTAGTAAAGAAATAAATTGAAGCACCAATCTTAAAAGGAAAAGCAGAGGTAGCCTTAAGCAAAATAAAACTAGGAAAAGCAATTGGACCAAACAAGATTCCAATACAAACATAATGATTCCAATTAAAATCTATGACAGAGGAACAATTCTTGAGGGTCTGCTAAAGCCAGTTTTTATAGCATTACTAAAATCACCTGGTGCCACTGAGTGTGGGCTACACAGAAGAATAAGTTTAATTAGTTACCGGTATTTAAAAAAAAATGCTTGTAAGAGCTTTAGTACCAAAAATGCGTAGACGCAATTGATCAGAAATGTGAAATAAGTTGTTTTTGTACCAGATAAAGAAATAAGGAATGCTATATTTACAATGTCAATACTATTTGAAACATGTGTAGTTCAGCATGTTCATTTGTTTTATTAATAATACATTACTCAAATGCTTTTGATAAAGTTAAACATCTAGAATTATTTGAAATACATGTGGATGGAAAAGATCTAAGATAATGAGAAAATCATATTGGGACCAAAATGCAGCTCTAAGAATAAATGGAGAACATAGCAAATGTCACCACATTCAGGCAAGGCAGGGTGAAATGTCACCAGATCTTTTCAATTAATATACCGAAACAATACAAATGAGTTAAGTCATACTCATAGTCTAGGCATAAAGATTAATGGAGAAATATAAATAATAATGTAGATGATACAGTTCTACTTTCCGGATCTAATAAAAGATCTGCAGTCACTTTTCAATAAAATGTAGTAACACATAGTGAAAATAAAGGATTATTACTGAATGGCAAGAAGACAGCGTGTGTGGTGTACAAAAAAGCTAAGAACGCTCAGTGTAATTTGTTTAAAAAAGGAGAAAAGATAAATCCAGTTAAAAGACCTTAATATCTAGGATACATGTTAACATCAGAATAATAATGGTAAATGTTTCACTGTAGTAAAGAGAAGAATTGCAATAGCCAAGGATACATTTAAAAAATGGGCACAATTCTCAAGAACAGAATAGGATAAGGAACAAAACTAAGGGTTCTAGAAACATTATTATGCTTGCTCACCCTTTTGTATGGTTGTGAAAGTGGGACAATATCAGACGGTGTTGGAAAAAGACTTGGTGCAACAGAAATGTGGTTCTTTAGAGGAATACTATGAATATCAAACAGATGATCATATGCTAGATGAGACTGGAATAGATAGATCTTTGAAAAAAAAAACACACACAAAAAACAACAAAACAAAACAAAAAACTGTAAGAAAAAGACAAATGGAGTTTGTAGGACATCTAAATCGACGCAAAAGTATAGCACATTCAGCCTTAACTAGAAAAACAGATGGTAAAAGAAATAGAGGTAGACACAGAATAACCTATTTAGATAGTCTTAACACATGGGCAACCAATAAAGACAGGAGCTATTTAGACTTTTTAAAGTTGTCTGAACAAAGAGATGAGTGGCATGCCATGATCACCAATGTCAGCACAAAAGCTTGTGCATTTTTTTAGAAAGAATGTAAAGAGTAATGGAACGATTCAATATATATTCATATAGAAAAAAAAAATGATTGAGAAAAAATTGTCCTAGCTGCTTACGAGTTTAATGCTCTTCTATCGCATTTTCACTGCCCCTTGATACCATAATCATGAAGTGCCTCTATAAAATTTAACAGTAATAACACCATTTTAATCCTTCAGATTTAACTCCCTAAATATTGTGCTGTGGTTTAGTGAGTATTTAGTTAGGATCTTATAGAGGGCATTTTAGGAACCTCTACCGCTAATAGCATCAGCTCGTATTATCTGCCACAGTGCGGGCTTGTCTGGAAAATTCTGCGAGAGAGGGTTCGGAGGGTAGGCATACCTCTCACTCTCTTGCCAAACTAATGGGATGGTGAGAAACTGCTCACTCATAGGGAAGACCTAAGCGAGTCTCGCGTGAGTGAGGAGAGGGTAACACTGTAAGCGCAGTTGAAATAAAACAGGATTGGGTACACGCAGCCGCGTAGGCTCTCAGTAAATGTCAGAAGAGAGTGCCAGAGTAGGAATCGTTGAAATGTGTTGCCTTGTGTGATTTAGCTCTATGCCTGTGTGAGTTTTTATCAACAAGATTCAAGGAAGTTGATAAATAGGTTCTAAAGACGATTATGGAGTACATAGCTAAAATTCCAAAGGATTGAATATTATGAAGTTACACGTTGAGGATCGAACTTTTATGATACTTCGAAGTATAATAATATATGTTATAAATAAATTTGTAAATCAGATTTATAAAAGGCAGACCACTGACAAATATTTTAAGTAGAGCTAGATCTAGATCTTTAGAGGTATAATTATTTCCAGTGTAACAAGAATGATTGCGCTTTGTGGGGTCCAAACCCATCGAGTTGTTGATGCCTACTTCTAACCACTGTTGAAAAAAAACCCACATAAAACATCCAGCTCCAGTTAAAAAAAAAGAGAAATCAATCTTTCATGAGGAATTCCAAGTTGCGATAATAAGTTTGCCAGTAATTTAGCAGTGATGTTCTATTTATGTACTATATACTAATATATGCTGAGCAACGCGCCGGCGATGAGACAGACACAACGCTCCTGCCAGTGGAGATAAGACCCTCACTCTGAGCTCTGCATTCACAGTGAACCTTATTTGGCATTTTTAAAGGGGGTGAGGGGGGGGGGAGCATAGTTTAACATATTTACCCCCAAAATGGCATAATTCTGTGGGGACAAATTTATAAATCTACCCGAAGCCAGCCAGCAGCCAGGTGAGGGTCTTATAGCTCGCACACAAATATCGCGAAAAGAGCAGCGCGCTGCAGGGGCCTTAGCCCGTCTTGCCTTATAGGTCACTGGTTTATAGACTTTGTTGCTGCTGCTGTTGCTACAGCTGTTGCTACTGCTACTACAACTACTACTACTAGGCTACTACTACTACCAGGCTACTACTACTACTACTACTAGGCTACTACTACTACTACTACTACTACTACTACTACTACTACTACTACTACCACTACTACGACTACTACTACTGCATAATAAGACTTTTTCAAATCTGTTTCGTCCTAGTTTCAGTTTTAATTTTATCGCGATTCTTGTTTGATCCCCGCCACTTCTCTTATCATTTTTTCCCTGCCTTCCCTTGATTTCCTTTGAAGCAAAATAATTTTGAAAGAAATGGCGGAAATAGCTGGTAATACTGAGAATCCGTTATGCCATCCGATTACTAATATTTATAATGTTATTTAACCTTTTGTGGCAACTTTTCCGAAAGAATAGTGTTGCCTCTTTCTCCGTACTTTTTTGTCTCATCCAACCCATCAATCGTCTATCGTGCACATAGACCAGTGGCAATGAGAGCCAGCCTGACTGCCGAATGGTACAGCACGTGCTTCTTTGGACAGTTTTTCAGCAGCTGTAGACTCTCAACCATCAAGACCTTCCTCCATTGCTTCCCAATCGCACGGACCGTATAAGCAAGATAGGTAATATGACCACTAGCGGTAAACAAAGACACTCAAAATTAGACATATGGATACGAACCAAGCTATCCCTCACAAAGAATGGATGGCAGGCGCATAAAGTTCGCTTCATTGCTTCAGATAAAGGACTTTCATTGAAAAATATTTTCTGTAATCAACAGAAAAATAACAGAGAGGACGACATGAAAGAGGAGAATAACATTGAGCCGAATTCAAAACAACCTTTTCGTGGAGTAACATCAAGAAGAGGCTTGTTTTCTCTCTGGTTATTTCTCTTCATTGCTTTCTCCCTGGCGCCGGTGGAAGTAAGATGTCGAGGATGGCTGAATGCAGGTGAGTAATAGATACACCGTGCCAATCTGAGGGCGTGCAACTAGCACTAGCCAGGCATCAGTTGCGTGGGGCTTTGCATAGGTGTGTGGAAGTGTTTTTTACCTGTAAGATGCAACGCTAAGCTGTATGTGTGTGTTTATTTTACCCATGAGATGCTACAAGAAGCTGTGTGTGTGTGTGTATGTGTGTGTGCACTGCGTATTTTGTTCATGAGATGCCACACGCAACTGTGAGTGTATGTGTATTACCCGCGATATGCTGTTATTGTGTATGAGAGAGAGTTTTATATGTAATACGAAGCTGTTTGAGTTTGTGTATTCGTGGGGGGAAAAGGGGGGGGGGGTGCTTCACTCGTGAGATGCAGCATGAAACACAACATTAGGGCATCACATCTTTTGTTTCGTTCTTTGCGAAAAGACATCGATAAAGTACAACGATGTTGTGTAAAAGGTGTTTGGCTCTGAACCGTAGCCCTCTAACCATGACTATTTTGGACAAAAATTAAGAAGATGAAAAACGTACATAAACAGAAACTTACAGAGAATTATAAATATAATTATACAGCTTCATTTTTCTTTTTGTGTATTGCTCACGCACGCCCTACGTAGCGCAAAGCAAAGTACGACGGGCAGGAGCTGCGTGCTGGATATTTCTAATGAGACTGGAATCAGGCGGGATGACTACGTAAAACCGGAGTGGGGTAACACTACAGGTAGATTGCGTGTGTGCTAGAGACACAAGAATAAAACGTATTACTAATTCAAGGAGGAGGTTGTTAAAGCGTGAGAACGAAGGAGATAAACAAAATAGAGCAGCAGAAACAACAACATTACAACAACAACAACAACAACAACAACAACAACAACAACAACAACAACAACAACAACAACAACAACAACAACAACTGACAACAACAACAACAATTCGAACCATTATAACCGAGGAAGATAAGGCTCAAGAGATTTAAAAATATTGAAAGGAAGGGTTTCAGATGCCCTCGTCAATCATGATCATGTTTCTTGTAACTTTCATCTTAACTGCATGGGACATGGTTGTCATGCCCTAAATGCGCTTTTACGAAATTCATAACTATTTTTGCAATAATATGACTGTACAACATAATTATAGTGACCATTATCTCCTCACTATTTCTGGGACCTATTCAATATAGTCGCGGCAGTCCTGTGGTAGAACATCGGCTTAGTGCCATGTTTTCTTCTTCTTCTTCTTCTTCTTCTTCTTCTTCTTCTTCTTCTTCTTCTTCTTCTTCTTCTTCTTCTTCTTCTTCCTCCTCCTCTTTTCCTACCCCTTATTCTTCCTCTTTTCCCGTTTTATCTTTCCTTTTCTTTCTTCTTTCTTTTTCTTCGTCGTATTTATTTGCGAAGAAAGCTGTCCGGTGTTCTCTCTAACTCATTCCCCCACGACGATTTCCCCCCTCTATACACTCTGCATTTTTGTCAAGAGCCACAACTTTTTTTTTTATCTTTGCACACTTTGCCTCGATTAAGACCCCCCCCCCCTCTATCTCTCTCTACCTCTCTCTCTCTCTCTCTCTCTCTCTCTCTCTCTCTCTCTCTCTCTCTCTCTCTCTTGTTTCCTTGCTGCCTTCATGAGTTGACATTGAAAACAAAGTTTGTGAGCTCTGGGAAAGATAAAGAGATCTTAACCACACGGAATAAGATCGGATTGGCCTGGCGCGAGGGCTGGGACGGTTTCTCGAAACTATTTTGTTCAAAGACCCAACCCTTCTCTTACCCAACTCACTCAGAATTGTATTTGCCTTTATTTTGCTTCCTCCCGAATCTAATTCAATTCCTATCCACCAGTCGCGTTAACTTTTACGCCCTCTCCTCTTCGATCTTTTATGTTTTTTGTTGTTGTTTTTTTGTACTAGTTTTGAACGGTGTACTCTTTTGCTCTTTAAACAAAAAATGGAATTTGCTTTTTTCTCAGTTAATAGTTTCATTTCCTTGGATTGATGAGAGCATATGGTACATGAAAACGACTATTTTAAAGAAAAAAAATCATATATACTGGAACACATTTTACGACAGCCACACATAATTGAAACAAAGTGAGAGCGGTGGTAGCTCATTCGGTTCATGTTCTGGACTCTGGTTCCGCAGTTCGAATCTGAAACGATGCCTCTGTCTCAGTATAGGATTTTTTTTTTATAAGCATAGGCGATGGGAACCTTATTTTTTTTTAAATCAGACTATCTTCACTGAAAAAGACATAACATCTGTATTTCTCTATGGCGCAACAGCCATCGTGTATATTTTAAGTTGTTTGCTGGGGAGCCCACGTAGCCGAAACTTGTAGGAGCGCCAAGAACCATAAAGCAAAACAATCATTACTATGAGGCGGGCCGAATCAATAAGTACTATGCCCATTTAAAAACCAATCTTCATAAATGATAATCCCGTTTCGTATACATTCTCAAAAAAATTATTGCATGTAGCCTTATTACATTTAAACGCTGAAGCAGAAAGACGATTAAGTATAGAATAAGAGACCTAATGAAATTTAACAACATTCAAGAGAGCTTTTAGAAACTTTCGAAAAGAAAAACAACCAAAAAAGCAAAAAAAAAAGAACAAACCGGAAACTTTGAATATTTATAAAGTGCAATATCTGAAGTTTCAATAGCAAAATTTTCCACCAATCGGAGGACGGGAACAAAATGTGTTTTTTTTTCAAGGTCAAAGGTCACCGAGTGCATTTCTTAAAAAAAAATAACATTTTCTAGAACTATATCCAATCAACATTAAATCAGCTATTTTTGCACCACTGGCAAGCTAGATTTAGTTTAAAGTAAAAGAAAGTCACAATGAGGCGATGAAGATTACAAATTACAGGACTTAAAGAGTAATTTAAATTCATAAAATGGCCAATTATAACTCTTTTCATAGCAAAATAACACTTTTCAGACCTTTTAAAATAGGACATGGTGAATACAATATCTGAAGTAAAACAAAAATTTTATGGACAAAATTGTTAATTACTCATTTCATAGTTTAAAAAGAGCATGTGAGCGATTTTTTTAAAATCAAGAACAAAAATATTATTTGCCATAGGAATATGAAAAGTGATTTACAAGTCACCTTATATA
>RQTK01001515.1:47446-51660 GCA_003991915.1 Elysia chlorotica
ACACGCGTATTGCATTCATTGTAAAATGCATGATTGCATGAATGTAAGTGAAACCTATAGTTTACTGTAGTGACTATATCAAAAGTTACCTTGCTCTTTGCCAGCGAAAACTTTCTCCTGTAGTCCTCTCATGGACGAATATTTCTATTTCCTATAAATCGGTTGCTTAAGCATATTCGTGTTGTTTATCTGGGAAAATACAATTCTTTCTCTTCTTCTTATCCAGCGTTTCTGAGTATATTCAAATATTTAAATACAATTAGCAGGTTTGATTATCTCCAGTTTTGATCTACAAGTTTGTAGATACTATTATAATAATCCCAGGACTTACATACACTTTTGAATATACAGATTATAATTTTGAAGCTTCTATTGTGTGATAAACCAAACGTGATTATCTTTAGGGTTACGTTTTGAGTGTTTTATTTATTGAAAGTTTGAAAACTGCAGATTAGAAATGTAACATTGAAGGCTGATGGGTACTGACTTAAACTTCGTTTACTGAGAAATATTTGCAAATGTTTGTAGAGTTTTATGTATAGATTGTAACTCGAGGCGATTTTATGAAATCATATCTCTATGCGTGGTTATCTGTTTGTTTTCCTACCTTTTTGTCAATCCATCTCTGCCTCAATGTCTCTTTTAGACTCTACACCCATTCATGTGGATGTATAGAGGCATTAGCTACCACTAACGTTTAATAACCAGTACATATTTTTCTTAATCTCATTCTTTGTTCCCTCCCAACACAGAACACGGTCCAATAATTATACTTTGCCACATTCCCTTGCCGTAACGTTTTACTCAATGGAATGTAAATACAGAACAACGGGTCTCTATAGAACATATATTTCTGTTGGCTAAAACCTTGCGCGCCAAAGAGCACCCAGACAAAAAGATGACATTTCCTAAATATAATAATAATCATTATTCTGTCATTATTCATAATTACCGGTATTTTCCCGTTTTGTATTTATTGTTACTGTCATTACGCCTAAACTATTTAAAATTGTGATACCGAAATATTTATGTTTATCCCAGGACTAATTTGATCTAGTATAGTAACTAGTCATTTTTTTCCTGGTTTCAATTTATTTATATATACATTTTTTAAAACCATAACGCATGGTGTTAGTGGCAATTTTTGTTTGCTAGCACCAATGGACACGAATCAGTGGCTCCGTGAACCTAATACGAGTAATACCATCCAAAGCGCAATGAACACAGTGAACAATAATCACGCGATTATCAGCCTTTCTTCTCCTCTTACTTTGAGCCGCCTTTGTTTTGAAACCATGTCGTTAGGTTGTGACTCATAATTAAATCTGCAGCCTCGGCACCTACCAGCTTACAAAGTAATGAACAGACGCAAGCTTATGGTGCAAGTTTAATATTGTGCGCTAAAAAGGTTCCGAGGTCATCAGGGCAATGTCACATTTTGATCAGTGTGTATAATAAGAGAGCACCAACCAGACCAAGGGAAATAAATTCAATTTGTTTTTTTCATTTGGTCAGACAAAAATGGTCTACGTATGTGATGAAGTAGAAACGAAACCTTATTTTTCAGATTCATAGAACCAAAAAGTATGTACATTTTTTGTGCGACTTTGCCCGTTTCCCCCCCCCTAAGTCTTGGGGATACATTATTTTGGATTTTAGAGAAATAGTGGTATCACGGGGACTCTTCCTTTGAAGAGCCCATTGGAAAATTGTTAGTGGTGGAATCCAACTTATTTTATTCGAATAACGTTATGATTAAAAGATACTCAAATAATGATCACCTCGATATACAGAGTGAGTGAGTGAGTGAGAGAGAGAGAGAGATAGAGAGAGAGAGAGAGAGAAATGTATATCCCTCTGTCTGTCTGTCTATCTATCTATCTATTTATCTATCTATCTATCTATCTATCTATCTATCTATCTATCTATCTATCTCTCTCTCTATATATATATATAATAGATAGATAAGTAGAGAGAGATAGATAGAGAGAGAGAGAGAGAGAGAGAGAGAGAGAGAGAGAGAGAGAGAGAGAGAGAGATCGTTAAAAAAACAACAACATGGAAATACTTGAGCATATGGAAAGCACCTCCTTTGCTTAGAGCCACTGGAGTACAGAAACAGTGGAGAAATTGAAAGGCCTCAGAAGAGCAGATAAGGGGGCGCACCTTTTTTTTGCACCAGGATAGAATTGATTATAGAGTTTGCCAGGCCGAATTGATCACTGCATTGATGGTTTTAGCCGTGAGGTGACCCGAACTGTGAACGAGTGTGAGTCCTAACGACTAAATAAATGATTTGGATGAAAAAATCCATAGACTTCGACGCAGTGAACGCTCAAGGGCGGAGATCAACCTCTAAATAACAAAGTAGGTCTTCATGAACTATGTGAATAGAAACGTGCCTGAGAAGTCAATGAATAGACTAGACCTAGGTGCAACATTAAAATGTAAAGGAGTTTGAGGAACAGTTAAAACCCCAACCAATTATTTCATTTCAATGTGGCTAGTTTCAGTAAATTAGCATCCTGGAGCTAATAAAATAATACACAAAGTGGAGCTAATAAAATAATACACAAAGTAAATAAAATACTCGAAAGTAAGGGCTAGTTGTGAACAGCAACGAGTTTTTTAGAATTTTGATCCGACGCTCAAATTCTGTTATACTTCAATATCAGATCCACCTGGATTAAATGTACATTAAGATACTAAGCCCATTTGTTTATCTCATAGCTTTGTCATCTTATTTAGACTCACTGCAAAGAACTCCTACCATTCCATCTGTATCTGAATACTGTTCCTCTAACTTCTTCATCTTTACAATGTCTTTCACACTTCCTCATATTCATCAAAGGTTGCTTCTTTTCTTATACATTGCTGAGAAAATTCTAACGTTTTGTCTGTTTGCCTACATCAATTTCATGACCAATCAATAATCATCTCGATCTGGCTTTTACAGTTTCATTCCAAGAAAGGTACCTTGCGTCTTGTCGAAATTCCCTACCTCTTCTAGACATCTATTTTATGCAATCTTTAAAGGCACAGCATTTTTATTGCTATTTTGATACTGGTAGGAGCGCTATCTCATAAATCAGTCATAAAATAAGTCACAACTGCTGTTTGATCTGAGCTTTTTCAGGGCGTTGGGCCAAAAGTTTCTTACTTTTGTTAGCCAAGTCGGGATTTAGGAGCTGAGAACTCTTTTATCCATTTATTCGTATGCTAACGTTTCTCTTCAATATAAATGTCTAATTATTCGCAAAAAGAGATCACCCACTCAGTTATTTTTCCCACTTTAAATGGCCCCACTTCTGTATTCAAGAAATATTTTTCTTTGACTGGGAAAAGATGACATCTCCGTAACTTTTTTTTAATGAACAAACCAGATCCAAAACTGAAATTTAGATTTTGGTTTAAAGCCTTTATTATGATCTCCTTAATTTAGATTTTAACTAATATATTTACATTGGCAGATTAAAAAAAAAAGGATCCAAATTGTGAACTGTATATTAACATAAGTATGCAGATATGAATTTATTATTACTTAAAATATGAATGACTGAGCAAGTTCGACAAAAACATAGCATACACCGGTACTCAATTGTATTATTTGGATCCTTAAATGTGAAATACTGAATTGCGATTTCAAAAGAAATTATCTCCCAAATGATCACAGTCATTAAACCGATCCGTTCTGCAGTAGTCAACTTAGTTGTGGGCATGCTATCCTCAGACAATCAAATCGTACGTTTAAAAATCTTCTTTGCCTTTCTTGCGAAAAAAAAAAATGGCATAACATGTTTTTATTTAGGTTAACCATATATAAGAAAAACCCTCACGCACACAATCAACCAAAAGAGGTGCAATCAACCAAACTAATTAATCAATAGCAATCGGTCAGAACAAAAATCATAAGTAACATTTGAGGGTAGAAAATCACACCAAAGTTTCATTTCCCTCGTCTCTCTCTCTCTCTCTCTCTCTCTCTCTCTCTCTCTCTCTTAACCTCCCTCTCTCTTTGTCTTTATATTTCCCAGCAGCATCCTAAATAATTATTTCAGTTTTCTTGCAACTTTATTTCTGAGAGACTATGCCCATCTTTTCAGTAGAATCCTCATTTATTATGTATTAACCACAAACTCCCCCCTCCTCCCTCACACTTGCCTCTCTCCCTCCCTCCCTCTCTGTCTCTCTCTCTCTCTCTCTCTCTCTCTCTC
>RQTK01001515.1:62370-77876 GCA_003991915.1 Elysia chlorotica
GGGAAGAGAGAGAGAGAGAGAGAGAGAGAGAGAGAGAGAGAGAGAGAGAGAGAGTCTTTGTATTATATAGAATGTTAAGGTATTTAATTTGTTATTAATTTTAACATTCTGTGCAGATGCAAAGCGTCCCAAATTGAGACAAAACACGTTATTTCCATCATAGCGGCTAGATAAGGATTTTATCAGAGGCGGGGGGTGATAAACTTATCAGCAGGGAAGGGAAAACTGTTTCTCGTAGGTTGGGGAAACAAGGTGAGAATGGGGAGATAGAGAGATTAGAGCGAGAGAGGGAGGAGAGAGAGAGAGAGAGAGAGAGAGAGAGAGAGAGAGAGAGAGAGAGAGGTTGAGAAGTAATGAAATAAATAATTCGGGCTAAAAGATGAGGGAACTGCTAGACTCCAATGCCATGAAAAGATTGGATAAGAGCATGTTATTTTACGTCCATGGACGGCGAAAGATAAACCAGAGTTACTGAACAAAAAAGGTCTGGATAGTATTATAAAAAAAATATATTAAGAAAAAGGTGATCAAATTAATTCTGTAATATATTCGGAAATAGCATCCACTTATTAATTGGTGTATTTTTAGACCCTACCCAGCTTTATAGAAAATGTGCGGGAATGCATAATTTGTGAGAGTAGGTTTTCTTTCTTAACCTTAAAAGGGTGATGAGGGGGGGGGGGGCAATTTGCCTTTTGCCATATTTATTTCTGGCTTCTAAGCCATGAACTCCTTTGATGCTCTAACTTGAAATAAATCCACATTGTTTGATAAAGATCGTTCATTAGGTATTAGATTTAATTGCACGTATAAATATTTTGAATATCATGAAAAAAAAACAACCCAACTCAATTTATCACGCCAAAGTCATTAATCTCTATATTACACCATTAACTGACCGTGTATCTGTGATATGTTGTCAATGGCTTGAGTTCCTCTAGACTTAAGCTTTTTGCATTACACAGAATGTTGGACAGACTGATAAGAAACAAACTGTTTGATCCTAAGTAGAAGCACCAGCTCTGTTCTGTTCCCTTAATGTTGCTTTCCATTCTGAGATATCTTTTATACTTTCGCCTCAGTCCGCGGATTAAGTGTTATTTTTTTATATGGTGTTTTCCCGCTGATATGCGCTTTAGAGGGATTTGCCGCGGGACCATTACCAGCCCAGATAGCATTTTGACTCTAAGAGGAGAGGCAATTAAGGACATGTAAAGAAATTGCTACGAGTATTTTTATTTTTCATTCCACAAGATAACTTCTTTACAAGATGCGCCCTAGAGTTAAGCTTCAAATCTAATATTCTGTCTTTAGATGGAATCGTTTCTCTGCGTTATGTGGGGTTGTGAGGATAAGAAATGGGGGAAAGTCCCAGTCTCCATGAGCTATCCTGGGATCTTGTTTAGCAATTAAAATTACATTGTTTTCCTTTTGAAACCTAAACAGTTCCAACATAAATGTTGATGCTCTATCGACAAAAAGCGTCTTTTATTTTAAATATATCACTCGTAATCAATAAAAGAATTGTCTTTTTTGTCGCCCCGATGCAGATCTCTAATTTAAATATCGCTCCACTGAAGTTTAACGTGCACCGATTATCTTTCTAGTTTTACTTCTTCATAAACAAAACTCTTGTATGTTTGTAATTATCTGGCAGCACAGTAACTTCCGGTAAATCAGTTTATTCCAATCTAGCCCGGTTTACTACATGCCAGCCACTTCCTGCCTCCATCGATCAGGGAACTTGTTCAAACACATCGATGACAGTGGGGGTAAGAGAAGTAAAAATCTCAGACACTTTTCATCACGAGAAGGTTGCCAGATCACCATGTCGTGGGTGAGCCCGCGACAAATAGATCGCTTTTATCATGTCCGTAGGAAAAAGTAACAAAATACATTAGCTTCTAAGTTTTACATATTCGCTAGTTTTAAAAAAAGGATGTAAGTAAGTAAGGAAAAATGCATTATTTTTCTCACCGGGCCAAATTATAACATAACGTATCCATGAAACAAGCACTTTTAGAGATAGAAGACGATAGACCTTAGTGGGCTGCTGTCAGAGATGCAGGGTTCTATCTCCTAATGATGGCTTTTTAACTGGTTGGAAATTGACGGCATGATGCAACACAAAAATTATATTATTTCTTTATATATTATGTGTGGTGGAATGTAAAAACTATGTTTTAAAATTCTTCTCGTAACCTGTCGTAGATTTGGATCCCTTCTGGGGACACAGAAGTCATGTTATAAGGGGATAGTTTCTCTCTTTTATCAGAGATTACATTTGATCTATCATCATTTTTTTTCATTTCGTTAGTTTGAAATCAAAATCAAGTGCCGAAATGCTTAAGGTTCACCTTCTTTGTACTGTCCTCTTTTACTTGAAGCCGTGAGCTTTTATTTTACAAGAAAGGATTTTGCACAGAACTCCATTTAATAATCCATTATATTAATATACATATGCAGGAACTGTAGCTTGTTAGAATTATGCAAATTTTTAAACCAAACGACTAGATAGTCATTTTTAACAAGGAAGCTCGAGGACACATGGCTACAATTAGGGTAGTACGTACAATTGTGATTTAAGCTTCGACACATCAACTTTTAAACAGTTTGAATTTACTGTTTTCGTTTTTTAATATCTAATATGATTATATTACCATGAAAAAACGCCGAAATAATGTTTTAAATGGGTCTATTTAAAAATAATTTATTGTATCAATACAGATTGATCCTAGCATGCTGTACTAAGTTCAATGTGAATTAGTTCTCAGAAAAAGAGCTAAGCTAAACTATATACGATAACGAATAGATACAATGAGGAAACAACATCACCGTTAGCAAAATATGCTTTATTTTTTTTTTTATACTTAATGTAACAATCTAGCCGTTGGTGTAACTTTAACTTTAGCAAGTGAGCATTCCTATAGTTCTATGTGGTTTAAAGCAGTCAGTGCTTAATAGCAAGATCACTTCACCTATGTATCATTGTGCCGAGGTAATTAGGAAGATGCCTCTTGCTTTTTTTTGGTCAAAACTCATCATATTAAGTTTTAATTTGAATGTACGGAGTTAAACATTGGTATTAAACGTAGTGTAGTTTCTGCACAAAATCCTTTACTTGATGTCTTAACTAAACTGGTTACACGTGTGATGCTTGTGACAACCTTTTAGGTAACGCCTCCTTTTTCTGCCCCCGTGTAGCCCCCCCCCCCTCCCTCTTAATCATGTGGCATCTCTTTGTTATCTCTCTCTCTCTCTCTCTCTCTCTCTCTGTCTCATTTCTATATGTACAGATTTGGTGATACCTTTGGATATCAATCTCGATTCTATCTCTTTTTCATACACATTGATTTCTTATTCTAAATTTCACTTTTTCTCTTACAACTCTAAAAGATTGGAAATAGATTAGTATTTTGCTTATCCCTATCGTTTCTTTTTGTGCTTGATGTATTTCGTTTTCCGTTTTTTTAAAACCTAACACGAATTTACCTATTCAGATTTTATCTATACAACATAGGTTGCTTTACTCATCCGTATCTTTGGCTCTCCGCCAATCTTTGATCTATCTATGAGTGCTGGTCATCTACCTCTACAACTCCTAATTCCCTATTATATTTTTTCTTGATTAATATATTACATTTTACACTGCTTGTGCGGAGATATCTCTCATTTATATTTTTAACTGCCAACTGTTTTTTTGCTGCGGCGTAAATGCATTATTATATAAAAAACACCTTTCATGCAAGGACGTCTATGCCTGCAAGGAAGGTAAAGGGCCCATGAATTCCTTCAATTTTCTTGTGGACAACGTGACAATTTTAATTTGTATCATGGTAATGTGTAAGTGCTGTTACATATGTAAATTGAAACTTGCTTTGAAAAAATGAGTTTCTAAGACCAACATTGGCCGAAATAATTTGCCAAAACTCTCTCTCTCTCTCTCTCTCTCTCTCTCTCTCTCTCTCTCTCACTCTCTTATTTCTATATGTACAGATTTGGTGATACCTTTGGATATCAATCTCGATTCAATCTCTTTTTCATATACATTGATTTCTTATAGTTAATTTCCCTTTTCTCTTACGACTCTAAAAGATGGGAAATAAATTAGTATTTTGCATTTCTCTATCGTTTCTTTTTTTGCTTGATGTATTTCGTTTTCCATTTTTTTAACCTAACACGAATCCACATATTTAGATTTTATCTATACAACATAAGTTGCTTTACCCAACCGTATCTTTGTCTCTCCGCCAATTTTTCATCTATCTATGAGTGTTGGTCATCTACCTCTACAACTCCCAACCTAAATATTATTATATTTTTTTTCTTATTAATATATTACATTTTACACTACTTGGGCGGAGAGATCTCTCATTTATATTTTTAACTGCCAACTAGCTTTTTGCTGGGGCGTAAATGCATAATTATAATAAAATAAAAATAAAAAAAACGCCTAAAGCAAGAGCGTCTATGCCTGCAAGGAAGGTAAAGTGCCAATGATTTCCTTCAACTTTCTTTTGGACTAGGTGACAGTTCTAATTTGTATCATTGTAATGTGTAAGTGCCGTTACATATGTAAATTGAAACTTGCTTTGAAAAAATGAGTTTCTAAGACCAACATTGGCAGAATGAATTTGCCACAAAAAAAAAAACAAACAAAAAAAACATCGAAAGAAAAAGTCAACAAATCAGCCTATTCTTGGGTTTAAAAATATTTTCTTGATCCAATTGTTTTTCGATGCTCCCAAAGCATAACCTTCATGTCTTGAACAAACAATGCTTTCCTTTCCCACCAGTTTACTTCAGGGTCAGTATTTTCCTCCGGGATTTCATTAGATTATATTAAAATCTTAAAAGCGTCCCCTTGAAAAACATCCTCGAGTGGGACCCACCGTTACCCCCTGTGTCAGAGCTGCTCTTACATCACGCCAGACACTGGCCAGACCCCAGGTCCAGACATCGTGGAGCGACCGCTCACTAGCATTCAATCCCCGACAGTCCTCTCCCTACCCCGTGCTTTCTGATAATGAGTATATGCTGCATACTATTTACGTCTACATTTCTTCTTATGTATATTGTTTGGCTAAGATTTAACTTTTAATATTTAATTTTTAATTGCATGCTGATTGATATGATGTATGCGTATTTAGTGTATCCACTGTAAAGCGCTTTGAGATTTTTTAAAATATTCTGAAAATGGAAAGCGCTAAATAAATGTAATTTATTATTATTATTACTTCTCTTTCCCGGACAAGCTCTTCATTCGTACAGAACAATATCCCACTCATCCAATGCAGCCCTTTCTGTTCTCCTATATTGATGCCACTGAATTTCGCGCATGCAGGGTTGGACCTGTCACCTCACAACCGAAACGAAGGGTAAAAAAGAACAAACAATAAATAAATAGTTAATAATGTTTTAGGGGTTAAAAAAATTAAATTATGGATTTCTTTTTCCGTCGTTCTGTCTATTTGTCCATCTGAAATATTTGATGCTCTCTCTCTCTCTCTCTCTCTCTCTCTCTCTCTCTCTCTCTCTCTCTCTCTCTCTCTTGTACACACACTTTCGCTCTTTTCTTCCTATTTTTGTCGGTTTTCCCCCAATGTAACTATATTTTGGAGAAGCCTAGTAATTTTGTTTACCGTTACACTTTCAACTTCTATTTACTCCTCACAAACAATCACGGGTGACAAAACGTACACCCACACCACATACAAACAACACAAACGAAGAAAGAAAAAAACAGTGAAAGATGTGACAAGGGTAAACGATAGTAGATTCTCAAAACAATATAAGTGGCAATACAGCCAGATGTATAGCTTACACACATACGTAGACAGATAAAGAGATAAATGTATCGTTTTTGAGATTGGAACATAGCAACACACAGAGATTCAAGAAGGTGTAGAGAAAAGACAAGGGGTATGAAGGAAATGCAAACATGACATGGGAGATGAAATACCCATATTCCTTTGTTAGTGTCACTCTTCATTTTCTGAAAAACATTTTAAATATTCCTCTGGTTTTTTTTTAATACCATATCCCGCATCGCTATCAGGCCTACGTTTCTGAAGCAACCCTCAACAGTTTTTTAACCAATACCAGTACAGCCGCCTCTGGCTGATGTTGATCAAACATCTTGCGGGCTGGCTACACCCTCTCCACTCAGCCGGGTGCCGAGATAATTGTTGAACTCGAATGCTATGTGTATCAATGCCTGAGTGTAACCAACGATTTCCCTTTTAATGCAGTATTTGTTGAAGAATAAATCGAGTCTTTGTTTGCGGGGATCGGTTGGTGAATAAGGTTTTTCGTTAGTGAAATAAGAATTATTAACACTTTCCAATTCATGTTAAATTTTTTTTTTCATAAATTTAACCCAAAACTCTGCACATTACTATTTATTTAAATCTTTTCCCCTCAGGCTTTTCATTGCCGCTGCCGTTTGCTTGATACTTCATAATAAGCTTTGACAGAATTCGTTGAAAGGTTTCTTGAAATAATTAATTTTAGACATAGACATAGATAGATAGATAGAACTTTAGATTAACTTAATATTGAAACAGAAAATTTGTTCAATCAATTTTATTTTTGTATTCCCAAAACTGACCCATCATGAGGCAGCCCATATATATCCCCCGACAGATGTAAATATATCTGAGAACCTCTACGGGCAACCCCACACTTTTCCTTACCTTTTTCTTTTTTTACCCTTCTCTTTAATTTCCATAGCCTGAAGGGGATACTGCGAGGAGCAGCACCTTCTGTGGAATAAAATTACTCGTCTATAATTAGGTTTCGCAAAGTTCACTGTTCCCAGTGGAGCCCATGGAAAATATGTGTTACCACAACAGAGAGGGGCTCGTTTCAAACCTCGCGAACTCATTACATAGGGATCTTGACTTAGAATGTTGATATTTCTCAATTTAAGGGCAGTTTTGTGTAGATATACTGAAGAGGAAGAGAAGGAGAGATGGATGAATAGGGGAAAGATCAATGCATGAATCAGGGTGCTACAATCCTTTCAAAGTGATTATTGGCTTAAGATATCAGATAAATCTTGAAAAAGTTTTTTCTTAGAAGTGGAAAACGAGGGAGGGAGTAGGGGATAGGTGAAAGAAAGACACAAAGGGGATAAAAAAAGTTATATAGGAGATAAAACTACAAAACAGTCGATTGAAGTACAGAGGGAGAGAGAGAGAGAGAGAGAGAGAGAGAGAGAGAGAGAGAGAGAGAGAGAGAGAGAGAGAGAGAGAGAGAGAGAGAGAGAGAGAGACAGACAGACAGACAGAGAGAGAGAGACAGACAGACAGACAGACAGACAGACAGACAGACAGACAGACAGACAGACAGTGAGAGAGACAGAGACAGGCAGACAAACAGACAAAGAGACAGATAGACAGACAGGCAGACAGAGGTAGAACTTTATAGATGAGAAATAAAGAAAAGTGATAAGGGACACGGAGAAAGTAAGAGAGAGAGAGAGAGAGAGAGAGAGAGAGAGAGAGAGAGAGAGAGAGAGATACAATTTATGGACCTATGATGCATACAGGGGAGAGGCATAAATTGATTACAAGAAAGGCTGGTTGGTAGTGAACATGAAAAAATCTACTGCAGAAGCTCCTAAAATGGTGGGAGAACGCTCGAGGACGTGCCATGAAGCCAAGATGAAATATAATTTATTTCATGACCGCGGGCTTCAGTTTTATTTACTCTTTTGGCTCTTTCGTTCGTTGTTTTAGGAAAATTTGTTGATTTTGGGCTAGTGCTTTCTGGACTTTTATCGATTCAGTAGAAGGAAATATTGATGTAGTCCGCGTAAGAAAGACGTCTTTTATTTTTTATTGCTAATCATACAAAAAGAGGCAAAGAAAGGTTAGTTCGAAAAAGTATGTTTAGGTATTGTCTTCGTAAATCTTTTTTTCTGTGAAAAGGCAAAAGAGTTAGAAATCTATTGCGATCCGTCTAGAAGATTGAAACTCTACCGAAATAAAGTTTGTGTTGTTTTGATTATCCAGCCCGATTCCTTTGTACTTGATCAGTGCCACTAGCTTCCTTTGTACTCCTAAGTATTATATATGTTTAATCCTCTTTTTAACATTTTAAGCCCGTAGTTAATTAGCGGTCGCAATCGTGTATGAACTCGTTAAGCCTCTTTGGTGGGGAATAAAAACTGATACCTTTTATGCGTTGGACTTGGTCACTAACAAAAAATAACCATTGCCATTAATACCATTAGTTTTATATACATTTTTCAAAAAGAAATTGGCACATTACCATTTATCATGTGTGCCTTGAACAAGTTTATCTTTAAAGCTTGGTGAGCGTTGTTCACATTAATTATTTTCTTTTTTTTTATCATCTTCAGTTTGAGCAAACACTACTAAGTCACCCTTTTGATCTTGCATGCGTCCATTCTTAATGTTTCCCCTTTATATCAAATAATGAGATCAAAATTCATTCTTTGAGCGTGAGATGAAAAAAAGGACTATGATATTTAGAAGTATTAAAGGTACCATGAAATTTTATGCTCGCCAGATGATGGAACGTAAATACGATAAGATAAGATAAGATATTACTGTATTAGTCAACGTAGGAAATTCGGCTTGCTTACACAATAGAATATGTACAGTGTATTCACAGTTTACCAAACTCACACGCATTCGCACATAGGTACTCACACACACAAAATTAACATCGTATAGTCTTCATTGATAAAAACAAAATTGTAGTAATAATAATGACAATTAAAATACAAATATATGTAGTATTTTATAATCTACAAAGATAAGTCTCGCTACACGTAAACATATGTGTAAAATTATTTATACTAAATGGAAAGACATATATCTGACTATCTTACTATCTACCTATCTATCTATCTATCTATCTATCTATCTATCTATCTATCTATCTATCTATCTATCTATCTATCTATCTATCTATCTATCTATCTATCTATCTATCTATCTATCTATATATCTATCTATCTATCTATCTATCTATCAATTCTTCCATTCATCCGTCCACCCATCCATTCATCCACCTGTCCGTCCGTGCGTCCGTCTGTCTGTCTGTCTATCTGTCTGTCTGTCTGTCTGTCTGTCTGTCTGTCTGTCTGTCTGTCTGTCTGTCTGTCTGTCTGTCTGTCTATCTATCTACCTTTTTTTGCTCTGAGTTTTGTTCAGGCATAGGATTTTTTGCAGTTATAATGACATATATATATACACACACACGCATGCACATTCATAGATATATAGATTGATAAACTGTTAGATCCATTGAGGCAGACGGAGTAAAAGGAGAATTGGAGTGAGATTGAGTGGGATTGATAGATACTGAAATAATTTTATTGGATTTTTTAGGGCAATGGCCCATACATCAAATGAATAAACATACAATATCATACCATTCCGCTTTTCTTAAATAGACAAAGGTCCATACCTTCCTTTAAATTGTGTCTAAATAACATACAATATCTATCTATCTATCTATCTATCTATCTATCTATCTATCTATCTATCTATCTATCTATCTATCTATCTATCTATATATCTACCTGTCTGCCTGTCTGCCTGTCTGTCTGTCTGTCTGTCTGTCTGTCTGTCTGTCTGTCTGTCTGTCTGTCTGTCTATCCATCTATCTATCTATCTATCTATCTATCTACCCATTTTTGTTTTGCTCTGCGGTTTGTTTCAGGCATAGGGGTTATAATGACTTATATTTTTAAACACTATGTACATACTCGTACATTCATAGAAACATAGATAGATAACCTATTATATCTATTTATAAATAGAAACAAAAAAGAAAATTGGAGTGAGATTTAGTGAGATTGATAAATATATATATATTTTTTATTGGATTTTTTAGGCCAATGGCCCATACACTAAGTGAATAAAGATACAATATGATAAGATACATTTCCGCTTTTCTTAAATAGTCAAAGGTCCATACCTTCCTTTAAATTTTGTCTTAATAATATACAGTGGCATTAAAAATACATTCGTCAGATGGGGTTGATATAGTTATTGCGAGCATGTCTACGGACTGTCCTTTTTACGAATTGGGTTGAACATCTTTGCATTCAAACTCTTATGAATGCTGCATTAAATTGACATGATATTCTTCTTGTTTAACATTGGGAAAAAATTAATGCACATATTGTCATCACTTAGTTTGAAACGATATATGATGTTTTTTATATGTAAGCTTTTGTTGCGCAGCATTGCAAATATTCTTCGTTTTCTCTAAGAGTGCAGTGTTAAAACATAAAGGGCAGCGAAGGGGTGAGGGTGAAAATCTTGGTAGGTGGGACAAAATGTATCTTCTTGAGCATTTTAATTCCTGAGTGCTCCAGCCGTTGTCTTTATCCCTATTAACAAAAACATCGCTATCCCCGATTGTTTGACATAACCAAAGCCCAATGAACATGCTACTAGCATTGCTAGTTGGCGCATCGGCGATGACAAATTTGAACGGCTACTTTTAATTTTTGTAGTACCAATTGTAGATACTTTTTCTTTGCGTATCTTTCAACAAAGACACGATAGAAGAACAAGGAAACAACAAAGATACGATAGAAGAACAAATTCAAACAAAGATACGATAGAAAAACAAGGAAACAACAAAGATACGATAGAAGAACAAGTACACAACAAAGACACGATTCAAGAACAAGGAAACAACAAAGACACGATAGAAGAACAAGGACACAACAAAGACACGATTCAAGAACAAGGAAACAACAAAGACACGATAAAAGAACAAGGAAACAACAAAGACACGATAAAAGAACAAGGAAACAACAAAGACACGATTCAAGAACAAGGAAATAACAAAGACACGATAGAAGAACAAGGAAACAACAAAGACACGATTCAAAAACAAGGAAATAACAAAGACACGATCGAAGAACAAGGAAACAACAAAGACACGATAAAAGAACAAGGAAACAACAAAGACACGATAGAAGAACAAGGAAACAACAAAGACACGATAGAAGAACAAGGAAACAACAAAGACACGATTCAAGAACAAGAAAACAACAAAGACAATAATAAGAACAAGGAAACAACAAAGACACGATAAGAAGAACAAGAAACAACAAAGACACGATAGAAGAACAAGGAAACACCAAAGACACGATAGAAGAACATGGAAAAACGAAGACACGATACAACAATGGCATGAAACAATAAATAAAAAGTAACAAAGACATTATACAAGTTAAAGCCAAGCCGTCGCTCAAATCCCCCGAGAAATTCAATGGAACACGATAGCTGTCAAAGTTTAACTCATTTGTTAAACAAAGGAGTGTGACATCTCGAATAATACGGTTTTCCCCAATATTATCTATCTATATTTCGGTTAGCTCTATAGACACTGCTCTTTGGGCAAACATTTAGACTCACACATTTGCTGTTTGTAGCATACCGAGAAAGATCGTGTCTATCTTTTCTCTTACAATAACCGCTTGATTGATTTTGGTCTCCTGATATTAAAACCACAAGTGTTAGTTTGATCTGAGTAACAGTTACGGCTCTAGTGCTCATACAAAAATCGTATATTAAAAAAGTGCACCTTTGAAGGTTAAAAGAAACCTCTCAGTCTGTTAAAAGACGTTTTTCTTTTAAAGTTGCACAGAGCTTATATACATGATATGGTAGATGGTTGAGCATAAAGAGGAAGAACCAAGTAAGTCTTTAGCCGCGTTAGGTATCAATATGATCCCATTGGAGATTTTCTGGCCTTTGAGAAGGAATCGTGGGGGATCGTAAAACTGATGTGACGGGAAGTTGTGGCCAGGGGGCAGGACACTGACAAATGAGATGGATTGGGAATGATCTGGTGCGTGTGGGGACCTGGGAGGAGGAGGTTGGAGAACTTTTAGGGGGTATTTGTGATTGAGTGGAGGCTGTTAGAGTACAAAGGGTGAAGATTGGGGGGGGGGGGGGTAATGAGATGGGTGGGGTTGGGGGAGAGGACAGCATGGATGCTAAACTATTTCTGCTGCTAACACTTCCAGTTATGAGATGGACTAGGCCGTTGGAGAGAAAGAAGGCTATGATTGGAATTTGGAAGGAAGCAGTTATGTTGATTGGATGCGGTATCTTGTTTCAAGATCTGTAGCGAGGATTTTTTTCCTTTTGTACTCAAAATTGCCTCTTTGCTTTGGACATTACACTGAATAAGCAGGCTCGAGATACCGTTTGAATGAGAGGAAAAACAAGAGAGGAAAAAGGAGTTAGAAATGAAAAGTTAGAGAGTTTAAGAGGGATAGGGAGAATATGAGAGAGAGAGAGAGAGAGAGAGAGAGAGAGAGAGAGAGAGAGAGAGAGAGAGAGAGAGAGAGAGAGAGAGAGAGAGAGGGGGGGGGGGCGGGGGATGGGGGAAATGCGGAAAGGCAGAATCCAATCAACATAATTTCTGTTGATAGGGATTTCTAGATGAAACGATGTCGAGGAATGATTGACATTTTCATAATTTTTTTTCCAGTAGGGAGAAGGGAGCCTCAGTCGCAATTCTGCTTCGTCTGTGGGTCCGGAGTGAGATCTCTCGCAATTTCTAATAGTGTCCCTTCTTTTTTCTCAACCCCATTCTAAACCATCGTGCCCAAGATGTCTTTTTCAATCACTAAGAAACCGCTAAAAAGAAAAGTGTGAACTAAAAAAACTTTTAAAACAAAAAGAAACGACCGAGTTAACATGCACAAGGAAATAGCAGCCTTAGGTATAATAATAACTATATAAAATATTAGTTTATTTCGAACGTTAACGTTTTACCCATTGTTGAAATGTAAACGCAATAACTTTTTTATGTGCATATTAATTTTCTAACAACTTCTATGTGCACTTACTAAGATTAATAATATTATTTAAACGCCTGTACCGCTCCACACCTTAGACTAGGATCTCGGAAAGGCCCAACGGACTTACAGCAGCGTCATAACCATGGGCGTGGGGGTCGTGTCAGGTGACTTTCGATTCGGCCAACTTCGTATCTGAGGTGATGCAAGGAGCAAAGGGATTTCTAAGGGCTAAAAATCGCTTTGGTCTGCTGTGGTTATTTCTACTCAACCTGCAGCGTATTGAGCCAGCTGCCCAGAGGCCTTTTAATTTGTAGTCTTAAGCCCCACAATTCCTTACGCTGCTGGTAAATCCTACCCACATCTCCCTTTGGATGAATGAAACTCCGGTTGATCCTGTGCTAAATCATCTTTGAGTTTAATTACACTTTTCTTCAAGGAATATAAACATACACATAAGTAAAACAGAATTTTTTTTTAGTTATGTTACATTGTTTTAATTTAGATTGAGCGGGGCTTAGCCGCATAAAATTTTTCTGGCGAATTTCAAATAAGAAAACGTACCTTGTCTTTAACACCCACACAATCTCTGCCTTTTCTCTCTTTCCCTTCTATTTCTTTCCCTCCTTTTTCTCCCTGCTCTCTCCATTCTAACTGCCCCCCCCCCCTTTCTCTCTTGCTAATCTCCAGCTAATCTGCAACCCCCTCTCCCCCTCTTTCTCTCCCCCCCTCTTTCATTCATTCATTCTCTCTCTCTCTCTCTCTCTCTCTCTCTCTCTCTCTCTCCGACAAATTGATTTAATGATAGTGTCACATTAAGGAAGAAAGTGTCAATCCACCGCAAAGCTTTTGGATTTTTTGCTTTGAAATTCAAGCAATGATTTATCGATGAAAACTTTGAAGTGACCATGCTGTTTGCGTGACGTGAGGCTGGCTATCAATGAGAAACATTGCCGGTTGCGTGTCAGCAGTTCATGTGTGTGAAATCCTGCGCTCAGTTTCATCTTTTGTTCAACTGTGTGTGGTGAGCCACAACTCAGGAAGATCGAGAGGAAAAGGAAGTTGAGGTAGAAAATCGTGTTTTTTTCCTCCTGCACAGACAGTTGTATGATATTGTGGAAGTGAAAAAGAAAAACAGCAATTGTCTTAAAAATTAAAAAAAACAACAACGGGAGAATCCCTCGACCACTTTCGTCCACAGATACCTCAAAGCGAATAAAGTTTATAAAGAAGTTCAAACAACGACTATTCTGAGAATGGATGTTACATGAGAAATTACTCCGGACGTTAAAGGAAATTCAGATTAACAAGCCACATGCCACACAAAACATATGGTGCGAAACAAGAAGCGAGAAATGAAAGGATAAAAAAAATACAGTGAAATGAATTGAATAAGATATGATGTTATGGATTGGTCAGGTTTTTAACTGTTGACTATACATTCAATATTTGGCTTTTTTTCGTTGGAATAAAGCGTGGGTTTTAAGTTGTTTTTTTCTGTCTAGAGATCCTCTTTTAATTAGAAAGAAAAACAGGAGGAAAGAAAGATGTCCCTGGTAAATGAATGTTGAACCTGGCATGATATGTTGTCGTTCTGGGGCGGGAAGAAAACCTGGGCCGGGTGCGAGCAGCGAGTCATTAGGTGCAAGATCCTGCCCCTTGGCCCTGCCTGCTCACACTGTTCGGATCAGCTCCAGTCCCTTCCTCCTACCGAACCAGCTCTGAGGTAATGACTGACTTCCAAAATACAAAAAAACAAAATGGAAAGAATAAAAATGAACGGTATTGGGTGTATTGGTGCGGAAAAAATATGTGAGCAAAGAAGAAGAAATTAGGTTGTATCAATCATGAGAAAAGAGCTGACATCAAGTTCAGAGGGTATGCTAATGGTAGTGAAGGATTACACGATTTTTAAGTAAAAGATTTAAAAGACTTCTTTTCTTTAAAGAGTTCGTGTTTTAATAAAATGCTAAAGAAGTATGTTTCTAATATTAATCTGCATTTTCTTTCAATACTGGCGTCTGATTGATTGGGCTAAATATAACCCTTTACTTAAAAACACTCACTATCATGAAAAAGTATATGTCAAACTGTGTGAAACAGTATTCTTGGAAATGAAATAAATATTCGGGACACGTTGGTATAAAAAATCAGCCACATTTAACAAAAACTCGGATCGATGTGACCTTTATCATTTTTCCTTTTCGTGAAAATACGTTTCACATCTACGAGCGACCATATACTGGTCTTGTTCTAAATTACCTTTTTAAAAATATTAGTGGTTTTCGTATTCTAAGAAAGTCACCTTCACGAAATATAGTAAAAACAAATCCCCAGTGATCTCTTTTTCGATCTTAATTGAAACCTGTTTGGGAAAAACGTTTTAGAGGTGGACGTAGCTCTCACAATGAAGCCGACCTCGATGTCATTTGAGTAGCGATATTGCCCACACGTATCTTTGCGCTGGGCTTTGGCTCCCTCTAGTCTTATTATGGTCAATCTTTGCATGGGCGATCCGAGGACTTGCGAATGGGTAGTCAGGTTGTCACACTCAAACACAGACTGGATTTTGCCGAATTTTTGCGTCACTCAGTGCTCATAGTTCCTACATCCCCTTGTCGCGCTAGAGTTTGATTTTCCAACAAGATCACTGCAACTGCAACAGCAAGAACAATTACAACAACAGCAACAACAACAA
>RQTK01001516.1:0-38598 GCA_003991915.1 Elysia chlorotica
TTTTTTAATATGCGGAATATCAATTAAAACAATGATTTTTCAAGCTCTTTACTAAGTCATCATTCTGCAACCACTCAAGACTGGATTATACTTGTTTTTCACGATAATTTTCTGCTTTTCTTTGACACAACAGTGAAAACAACGTCTTTCTAGCTTAATTTTTGTGAATGTGAGAAATTATTTAAATATGGTTTAATTTTTATCTAAATTACTTTTGAAACTTTATTTTAGTACATTTTAATGCTAACTATAACAGAGTGCACTAAGAATGAAAAAAAAATTGTTTATCGCACCGGAAAGTGTAAGATTTAGCTTAACTGGGATATACATTTTTCTCTGCTACTAGCAGTTTTAACAGCATAAAAGGCACAGACACTTACTTTAAACTGTTACGAATTATGAAACTTTCCAGATATTCATATTATTACATGTGCCAAATTTGTGCATGATTGCATGTCACTTGAATGCAGAAAAACAATAGAAGAAATCACATTCACAATATCTATGTGTGAAGTGCTACGCTGGATTGAGAGCTATTAAAACGAAATGCATTGACATTTCTATACAAATCAACCATAACTAAAGCAAACATTACAAATAATTCATCACAACCAATCTAACACTTAATGCATTCAACATTACATTCATCTGAGCAAATTCTTGATAATCTGCACCAAATGCCATCTTCAAGTTTATCTGATAAGGAGACGAAAAAACTTTACCAATTTTTTTTAAATAGAGTATTATTGCAAGTACATGTATTCTCTCCTGATGTAGCAGCAAATTCTGAACTAGTAACAACATAAAATCTGGTGAGTTTTAATGTTCAATATATTGTCTTTAAAGTGAGACCAACATTTCAAAAATGTATCAAGAGGTTTTTATTTTATTGAACAATTTAATTATCGATTATGTCATTAAATCTCTTAAAAACAGCTTCTGTTTACAAGTCAACCACAATAAAACTATATCGCTCATTATTTTAATTGTTACTATGCCACTTATGCATCTGTTGTTTCAAATATAAACTTTGGTATTAGGCATCAAGTAAAAATCTATTATGCAGAGCTAAAAATATTATGCATAAACTCCAATAATTACGCAAGTTTGAACAGCCCCCGTTGGATTTACCTTGGCCCAGTACTTTCCTAAAGTCAGGCGAGATCAAGGGGGTTCAGGTGACGACCAGCGGCTCAGTTAAAATTTCGCTTCTAAGATGATGCGCATTAAAAACTATAACATTTCTGCCACATGACATAAACTTCATGTATTGTTATCGAAAACGCCAAACATTATTGAAATTGCAGTTTGACCAACCGCAAATAAACGTGAATGCTGTGGTTTTGCAAAGTGATCTATCATAGAGTCATATACTATTGCTCAAGAAACAAAAAAACCGCCACGTTTATTCAGGAATAGAGTTCCTGACATGTACTTCAATTAATTAATTATAGCTGTCCAAAGTTTGGTTCTTTAAGCTTAACACAAATTTAACTAAATAAATTATATAAAGTCATAACTCATATAACTTATGACACCTGCTCACCCTGGATAGCGTGGCGGTTGAGGTCTATGCCCTCGCGGTCTAAAGTCATCATAGGTTTCATCTCTTGACGCAGACCACTCTCTGTCAGGGCCTGCACCTCTGATAATCATAAGAAATTACGGGAAAAAAAAAAATTACTTTGATCAAGCACACACGTACAAGTAAAGACGATTATAACAAAGGCAGTAGACATATCACCTCCAAAAAAAGGCTGGTAGGTTTGCTTGAGCTATTTCTGAGGCATCCAAAGACTTAAAAATGATGATTCGATTGAAAATCCTCATAAAAAAATACAACTTTTTTGGGGAAATGAGCACAGGCCAGTCTCAGCTGCTTTAAAAAGTCAAGTTTGGAACAAGAAAATATAGAATGGAGAAATGAAATGCAAATTATTATTCAGTTTTTTTTTTTAAGATCATTACTTACTTTTTGCCTCTGCCAAGGCCACCTCTAGTTGGTGCATTTCCTCTCTTGCCATATATAGCCATTTTAACGTCTTTTATCACATATTGAAAAGAAAAAGAAAAAAAAACAACAAATAGTTAAATACAAAAATTACAATATATCTGGAAAATCTCCCTCCAGGAAGGGGGGGTGAGGCGGCCCGTGGGCCCTTTTTCCTATGCGAAAGGTCTGTTGTTCCGGCCCTGGCGATTTCGCTCCCTAATGGTTGGGTCGGTGTCAGTTTAATGTGACTGGCTGACACAGGAGTCATGGTATCCCCGTCCTGTCTCAGGTGTGGCAGCACATGCACCGTCCACAATATAGCCTATATAGTGCTGATGTTGGAAGTTAAACCAACTCAACAACTACAACTACTCCCTCCTGGGGATTTCAAAGTATCTCAAATGTATATATCAAAATACAAACTTTATTATAAATTCCATAAAATCAAAAGATTCAGTTACATAAATTGTCATTTCGACTCAAAGTGAACCAAAATTGTCATTTCTAAATGAAATTCAAAATAGTTTTGAGATGGGCACCCACTGTAACATCACAGTGAAATATATCACACTTATCTTTGTGAAAAAAGTCACACACACACACACAAAGTGGAATTTGCTAAAGGTAAATTTGGATTTACACAAGTTATTTCCAAGGCATCAATTCACTCTTCAGTCTAATAATAACTTGGGATATTATAATTTTGCAGACTGGCCCCAAGAGGTGTATCTTAAATGAAAGCCACTGTATGATATATATCAAGAGGATAATAGTCAAAATTGCAACATCTTTTATCGGATCCCTTCTTCATTCACCATCCATTAAACTTAAAAGTAAAAAAAATATAGGAAGGGGGGAAAAGGGAATGATCAACTTCAAGCTGGTTATTGAAGGCTCGAGCATTAAGTTACAATGATGACAGGAGAGATAGAATTGTTTTTAATTTCTCATAAATCCAATGTCCATATAAATTATAGTAGACATTATAACCCAAACCAAAAAAAAAAAAAGAAGAGAGGAAAAGCTAGTCTGCAATCATAAAGCTATTTATGCAGACACTTTTCGCAATTGAAATAACTGGATCAATGATCGCAGAACAAAATATTTTCATTAATAACCAATGTCAAACAAATGAGATTCCACCTATAATTTCAAAGAATTAAAACATATGCAACACTTACCGAGTCGACGACCTTGGAAAGTACTTCCACTTTCACCCTCCACTGCTAACTTGGCGTCCTCCTCTTTCCCATATTGTATAAAAGCATAGTTTTTTGGGTGAACTAAAACATCTGAAAAAAAAAAGAAAGTCACATCAAAACACAATTTTTTTTATAAGGGTTTTAAAAATATTTTAATACCTTTCCATTTAGGAAATAGTGCGAAAAATTCAAACAAGAATGCAAATTTATTTTCAGAAATAATTAAGTGCTATAGAAACACACAATATAACATACATTAACTAATATTCACTCCCCATTTCCTGTATCTGTAGAGCCTATTATGAGGTGGTATGTTTGATTTTTTTTCCCAACAATATAATGTTTTCAGTAGCCTGATAATTTTAATTGGCAAATAAGTTAAAATAGTTTACCATACACATTAAAATTCAAATTTATTTGACGGCTACAGCATGTCTTCCAATTTGTAAATTATTCTCAGGACTCAATTTTGTGATCATTTAGTTATATGGAGATATTGGTTGATATGACAGTCAATAAGTTATGGTACTATGCGTCATCATAGGCCTTTGTTCAATAAGGGCTACATTAATCAAGAAACTTTTAATCTCTTCCCATCAAACAGCAGGCACAGCATGTTGAGTTGAGTACATTGGTATGCGCTTCTGCCAGCACCTCTTCGCATTTATTTACAGATCTTCCATTTCAAAATAATTAATATCAAAGCTTGATCTTTCACAAAATTAAAAAATAATAATAATAATCTTTATTTCTTGAGCACTTTCCCTTCGCAACCCTCAAAGCGCTGTACAACATTTTAAGCACATTCATTTAAGTGTTCAATACAGATAAAGTCATGCAGAAGCATTTTACACACTTACCTAAAAATTGCATAGGCATATTATAAAAGGGTGTCAAATTTGTACACAAATAATTGATATCTAATTATGAACACATGCTATTAAATATTTAGGTACAAGGATATTTTAAACACATTGATCTTATTAAACATTAATGTCAATTCATTTGAATTTTAATCTAAAAATGAGACTTTAAAAAGATGGGTTTTTAGTTTATACTTGAAGAGTGTCAATGTATTAATTATTTGCCCGAAGTTTGGGCAGCAAGTATGACTCTGAAAGTGAGCTATTAAAAAAAAAAAAAAGAAAATTCAATACTTACATTTGGTTGTCTTCAAATGGCTAGATTCAAACAAATTAAGAAGTTTATTGGAATATTGGATTGCTCTCGCATAAGAAAATTTACAACTCACCAATAACTTCTCCATATTTTTTGAAGTGATCCAATAGATCTCCTTTTGTTACCTGGCTACAATTGAGGTTTGCAACAAACAAACGTGCATTTTCATATTTTGGATTGTGACTGGCCACTGGACGCAGCTTATCATCATCACCACTGCAACTACTTCCACTTCGCCTTCTCCGCTGTCTCACAAACTTATCGTTTCTACGACCTTGTTCTCTACTTGTGCTGCGACGATCATTCCTACTCCTATTGCTTTCCCTAGAGAAGCGTCCTCTACTTCTCTCAAAGCTTCTTCTCCGACGCTCACGGCTCCTACTGCGACTTCTGCTTCTTGATTTCACAGGCACAGTGCGACCAAACTCATCTATACAGGTTCTTTTCTCCTCTTCAAGAGATCTTGACCTTGATCGTGATCTTGACTTTGATGATGGTTTAAAGTCTTTGGAGAGCCAGGGTGTACTCATATTGCTTTTTTTTTCAAAATCTGTTTAAAGAAAAAAAAAATGCAATGAATACTTTTTGTCATCATAAAAGTTATATGATATTCGTTATGTTTTCAATTTACACTGTTGCTGCTTATTTGATTTAAGTGTAATGAATATAATTGTTGAACAAGACCTCTATATTCATTGTTCTTTACTTATAAAGAGCATTGACAAGGAGATTAAATTAGTAGACCATCTAAATCTAGGTTGAATGAAGAAATGAGCAAAGGTCAAAAGGTGCCGGAGAAAGGTATACATTTTAGAAATGCATATAAATTAATTTTTTAATGGTAATTTGAAAGCAATGAATCAATCTGTTACCAGCTTTTCACTAAAGAGATAATGTAACGCTTTATTTTTAAACTATGTTGCACTTTATCCACTACCCCCTGTTCTTATCAGTGTACAGTTACAGTAAGTGCACTGTGCCATTCAGCATCACCAAAAATAAAACAACTAGCCGAAAAATATTTACTTTGCTTTAAAATTCCATTTCAAAGATATATATATATATATATACAGATTATTACATTTCTAGTGGGGTTTTTTTCATTTGCATGCAAAAAGGTGAAGAGGGGGTGGAGAAAGAAGACTTTTGCGAAAGATCATGAAAGTCTGTTTTGTTATAATAAATTTTAAATGCACCTGCAAATAAAAGTGCCAGGCTTTTGTTTGTTTATATGATCTCAGTATAACTTTTACAATGGATAATCTATAACTTGAAGAATTTTACCTTCACTAGACTAGATCTAGAGAGAATGTTTACACGCACTATATAACCTCTACAATGTGTCTTCCTTTGTAAAGAGTTAAATCCATTTCTCTCCATTATTTTGCAATGGGCACAAATCTTTTTGTCTAAATAAAATTTTTAGGCCTTACCGCCCAAAAAACGAATTATATTATTATCTCTCCTAGATCTACATTAGTAGCCTGATCTATGCATCCTCTAGAGATTATTTACTCACGGCTGTTTGCTCTAACAATGCAGGCAGAAATTCTGCTTATGAGACGATTTATGTTAAGCGCGCTGTGAGGCAGGCAAGATTAATCACCTGGTTAATTTGATCTGACAGGTGAGGTCGGTGTTATCAGGGAGTGTGCCTAGGAATTGCTTGCGTTGCCTTACACAGAAAAAATAGTCAGAAAAGCACACATTTCGATTAATTTGTCACCTAAGTGAGTAAGTCTAATTTTTCTGCAAGGTCAAGTTTGGTATCATTTAAAAGATCTTTTTCTGCTGCATATGACGCACCAAAAATTGTTTTATTTGCTTCTTTTACTGTGCTTTTACGGAATTCTTTCTTTGACAAGTGCCAGTGACATTTTTTGTTTCTGCATTTGTGATTGATTTCTGAAAAATGGATGTAGTTTATATATAACACCAACAATTTTATCAAAAATTGTGCTATTACTTTGCATAAGCTTTGATAACAAGAGTGTGAAAATGGCAATTGAGGGTCAATAGTACTTTTTTTTCCACGATTTTTTTAATTTCTCCGTCTTTTAAAATGTCGCTTTGCGCGATTACTATCTGTGCAACACAGTGCAACAAAACAGTAATCACAATTATGATCGCAAACCAGTTTGTAATAATTATTACTTAGTTATCTATGTTAAAATAATCGTTAAAAATGAAACATTCTGAAGAAAAACATCAGTTTCAACTTCAAGAACTTTGCAGAATATGCGCGAACCGTATAATTACCCTTGCAGAAAAAAAAGAAACACTTGCTCCAAACGTCTAAACAATTACAGTCACTTATTCCACACACAAAAAAAGGACTGCATTGAGAGATACAGATAGAAATAGAAAGAGGGAGAGAGAGAGAGAGAGAGAGAGAGAGAGAGAGAGAGAGAGAGAGAGAGAGAATAGGAGAGAATAAGAGAGGGAGTATGAGGCGGGGAGACAACAGACAGATAGTCAGACAGAAAGGCTGACCAAACGAAAGATATATATTGAGAGAAAGAGAGAGTGAGAGAGAGAGAGGGAGTGAGAGGGCAAGAGAGAAAGTAATTTTAGTTTTAGTTCATGTTGCAAAAATAATGATAAAACAATAGTTATACTATAGTTCAAGCTGCAAAAAAAAAGGTGTATAATCTTCAATGAAACAAAAGATAACTATTTCACCCATTTCTAAAGTTACTGTAGAACATATTGTGTTCATCACTGTGCAATATATTGGTCCTTGGATTTGGTTTACACTCTATGCAGCTTTGAAATAACCAATATAAGACAGATCAATCTGGATTTACTAATGAACGCGTGTTGACCCCCACAAGATGTATAATCAAAAGTTATAAGGTAGAAACCTTTATCTTTGTATTTTGTTTTATTTGAAAAAATTCGTTGGTATGACTGTTGACTTATTGATCATTTTCTATGGCTCCTATTTATCTGTGTCACTGTGACCCTGTTACTTTAAAACACCATTGCAGTGATTAATAAACGTTATTTTACATATTGTTATTCCAAAGCATGGGGAAATATCCCTTTTATATTAATTAAAGTTTTTTAACCATTTGATTTTTTATTAAACAGCTAGAATATCTACAAGTCACTCCGTTTTAAATAAAACCTTATCAAAGTACATAAACACCGAAAGGTTAAATTTAGCATCAGCGAGTGAACTGGGCCAAAGTTCACAGAGGGGCAACGATCGCACCGTGCCGCGAGGGATAGACCGGGCGAAAATTAAACGAGCGCAGGCAGACAGCCGTGTACTGTGTTCAATTTAATGATTGTTTATTCTTTGGACAGAAACACTATATTACATAAAAGCGTATAGCCAAAATGGACAGACAAATTATAATCTGTACATAGTGCGTAGATTTATGTCGGATTAGTAGTACTATATATTTAGATCTTGGTCTAGAGTAGATCTAGAATCTATAACTTTTATTTTTAAAATAATCCATGGTTTAAAAATCATGTTTATTAATAATAACCTTTTATAAATTAACCGTAGGAGTGACTGGCAAAGCTTTAACTGGTTGATATAGACATATATAAGTATGGGCAAATAGGACCATAGAAATTATGATACAAACTAGATCTAGTATTAAAGTTAAACATGAAAGTCGAGATCACTTGAAAAGTTGAAACAAAGCAAGTTTTAGATCAGGTTTGGAGACCATTGGGTTCAAACTTATTGGAGTTATCGAACGTTTTGAAATAGGAATAGGGAACTAAGAAGCTGGTTCTTAGAAAGGTGGTATTTACATCTATGGTCAAATATTGTAGTCCATCAAGAAATACCTGCACTTTTATGTACATGTATGCTAGAATGAATTTCTAATCATAAATCAATTCAATGGAACGTAAGCTTATACTCATGTTTTAAATACGAAAAATCACCAACTGTTCTAGGCTTATTGCGTCCAAAGATTTCATGGACCAGAATGTACTATTGCCACTTCGATTTATCTTTCGTTTCATATTGATCTTTGTCGGGTCGTCTACTAATCTCACATTTTAAGAAAACTTTCAAAACAAATAGCCGAAGATTCAAGAACCACTGCATCTAGACTTAGATCCATGTCTGAACTTGTTTAAATCCCTACAAAAAATGGCCACACACACAAATTAATCGAAAACGAAACTCTGGTGTCACTAACTATTGAATCAAAGCACTACTAGATCGAACTCTATTCCCAATTATTTTTTCTTAAAATGGAAATTGATTTGACGGACAAAGAGAAAGGTAAAATTTGGCATCGCAAGCCAAATCCATCTAAAGACGACGGGTAAGCTATCTAGATCTAGATCTAAATCTACTTCATCTAGAAATCTTTATCTATCTGACATGGATTTAGATTCCGCTTCTGGTTTGTAGAATCTATATCTTGATCCCCTACTGGATTTAATTCTAAATTAAATTTGGCTGGTTCAAAAGTTGTTCAACTCCGCAGATTATATTGTCATGTGTAGTGTCATGGTATCCAAGCCCTCATTCTCCGTTTGCCTGTCTATCTCACCCCCTCCCTCCATTCTTTCTCACTTTCTGCCTGTCTATTTTAACCCCCCCCCCCTCCTGCATTCTTCTCTCTGTATGCTTGTCTATCTTACCATCCCTTCCACTATGATCTCTCTAGACTCCTTTCAAAAAGAATTGGCACCGACAATTACACTGTATTCAACCTGTTCGTATGAACGGGACCCCAGCTTGTTTAAAATGATTTCAGGTTTGAGTCTTTTAAAAATCTCTGAAAAATCTTTGTCACTGCATCTAGGTCTATATTTCTTTGTTATTAATCTGTCTGACATTTATAAATACACACATAAAAAGCACTTCTTCTAGCTTTGTCTGGCATTCATATTAGACAAGACATGATAGATCCAAACCTAGGTAGGAAAGGGGTGGAAAGATAGAGGGATGAGTGAGAGAATTTGGAGGTCGGTAGAAGTTTCTTAGAATTTGATGTTATCCTAGTGTTATTCTAAATTTGTACTCCCTGGGGGCTCTTTGGTCAACCCTCTGTTGGTTTCTGTGCTGGTTCAGGACGTCTGTAGTACCAATTGTCCAATTGGACCAATCTCCTCATTGCACTTTTTTTATCCTGTATACTCCTATACTTTCAAACATCTTTCCCTATTTGAATCTGCCTGTATAGATTTTTTTTTCTTCTGTTATTATAATTTTCATTTAGATGTTCCAAGGTTGAGTCATGAAGTGATTTTATCTTGCCCTTTGTTTTTTGCTCATTGTTTTGGCATAAATGAGCATCTTCATTTTCTTTCAAAGAATTAGATATATTTTTTCTTTCAGGTTGATGCTCAAAATAAAGCGCACTGCTGCAAGTGCAATTTCAGGCTCAAGCAGAGCAATTTACTTCATGAAGGCTTGTTTTGGTAGTGACTGTGAACGTTTTGTTACTGGAGATCATCAAGGACACCTTTACACATTCAATCTGTCAAAAAATCGGTAATGGAAATGTAGTCAATTAGAATGGTTTGTATGTGCTACTTTTTTTTTTTTTTATGTGTGTGAGCAATTTCATGCTTTAGTGTAGGGTTCAAAATATTACTTAAAAAATAAACTTATAAATTAATGTATTCATCATAATACATGCCTACAATCGGATAAATAAAAAATAATGTTAATATTGTTCAGAAGGATTGATATGGAGTCTAAGTGCTAGAATATTGAAAATTTTTCTTCGTGTACGGTCTCTCTCCATAAACTTAATTACCTTTTCTAGGAGAACACTTTTTAATGTTTTTATAATGCTATCCATGTAGAGAAGACAAATTTGCCTTATGATTACCCAGAAAGCTTGAATGTCAACATGCAATAAGCACATTCAGACTGTCAAATTGTTATCCTTGAACATAAAATATGAAAGAGAATTCATTTAAGGTCATACTCTTGTTGCAAATTTTACACTAATAAATGTTACAGATTTTTCAAACAGCTAGGGAATGTTAACATATAATATTAGGTGCTGTCCCAACAAGTTACATATTTACAGTATTGATTTATATTACTTCAAGAATTAACTGTTAGCATCATGATTTTTTCTTCTTTTTTTTTTCTTAGGTTTCAGCTCATTCAAAAGACTGGACAGCCATGCACAGCTTTCGCCTTCAATCTTCTTCGCAAGAATGAGTTTTTAGTGGCTTTAGGGGATTATTCTTTACAATGTTTTGATGCAGGTATTGATCTCTCTGCTGGTGTTATCTGGTAAAAAAAATTGAGGGGGCAATGGGGGTAAAAATTATCGTATTTTCAACTTGGCGCTGTCCCTTTGCACCGTTCATAGATGGTGTAAAAAATGCTGTTCTTCTCCATAAACTATTATTAAGCACATTTGCACATCAGCATTTGTAACAGGTTGTTTTCTTTCTTTGTGGCTGTAGTGGTTAAGTCTAAGCTTGCAATCAGAGTGCAGTCATGTTTACTCCTTTCACAGCTGATTCTAGATGTCAACTCATTATAACCTTTCAAATCAGTGAAAGCTTTAAGTTTAAGTCTCTTCCTCCCTCTCTCTCTCTGGTGGTCCTGGGGTAGAACATCTGCTTCCGATGCAAAAAGGTTGGTGGTTCTAGCCCTAACGATTTTGATCCCTACTGGTTGGGTCAGTGTCAGATTAATGCGATTGGATTAGACAGTATTCATGGTATCCCCGCCCTGTCTTGTGTGTGGCAGCACATAAGATTGTCAGATGTCAGTCTTGGGACTCGTCCATAAAATAGTCTATATAGTGCTGATGTTGGATGTTAAACCAACTCAGCAACTACAACTCTCTCTCTCTCTCTCCATTCCCTAAAACCCACTCTACCTTTCTGAGTAACCTTTCTCTTTGTTTCTACAGATAGAGCGTACGATTTTAAGAAGTTTGATGCACAAAATATGAAAACAGTTGTGTTATGTTTTTTGTTTGGTTTGCATATTCATCCCCCATTTGACCCGTCAATGGGTCAAAGTTCTAGCTGTTGTGCAAAAAGAGCAAAAATTAATCCATGCTGAAGATTGTTGTGGCCTAAGCTAGATCTATAATTTTCATTAACTATTCCTTTCTTTTTTTTTTTTTTAAGTCAGAGCATAATTTGAACGAAAACATCAATTGAAAACTATCAGTATGCAAACATCACATATGAACAGTGTAAAAGGGACGCAGAGTTTCCACTGTCGGTAAAGGGTGGAAAAAGGCACAGCCTTTCAGCATTGTCCTAGTTAAGTGGAAAATTCTAGTGATAGTTTCAAGTGCAGAAGATAATAACCAGACCATAATTTACATTCTCTTTTCCTTCCACTTTAATAGAAGATACATGTATTTATTATGAATATTTTCAGTATATGAGCATGTATTTAAAAGGATATGATTACTTTATAAAATCCATGCAGTGGCCTTCAGTATAGGAAGGCCAACTGATACTTATAAATATATTTATTCTTTGTTATTTTCAATCTACTGCAGAAAAGGGAGAATTGGTTGCATGGATGAAGGGTCATGAATCAGCAATTCACAGCATTTCTGTCCATTCCTCTGGTCGTTATGCAGTAACAACTTCAGCAGAAACCACTCATCTTTGGGATTTGGATACATTCCAACAAAAGCACAAGCTTAACATTAAGGAAGATGTTGGCCTCTTGCAGGTCAGTTTTAAAATTTCTCCTTAATATAATCATGTATTATCATCATCCAATTGTAATAATGTACGCTAAATGATGTCTGCGCATGACATGGCCAGCAAACTTTGCTTGACTGGTTGTACATAGCATTGAGCTCTTCTTGTCACACATTGAGAGCTAGTTTGCTATTACTGAGAAAATTTTATCATTTCTGGAAGGTCTGGTTGTTTTTTTTTCTATTCTTGTTTTTTTGTATTTATACTGCTATAATACATAAGCATATTATATTGTTTCAGATTTTTTTGTCATTTAAACTACTCATGTTGGAATTTTTTTGTAAGTTTATGGTCTCCCTATTTCAAATTTCCTATTCAGTCACGTTACATTTATTTTGTATTGCATTCTAAGTTTTTTATATCGATTTTCCTTAGTTTGGCACACAATTTTCATATTATAAACAATTTTAGAGGGTGTGTACTATCCAGTTGCCTCTGCCCTTCACAAGTCAATATGAAAATGGGGGTAAAAGAGTAACATTCTAATTAGGATTGATTTTTTTGCCCTGTTTTCTTGTTTAAAAAAGAAAAGAATACAATATATATGCTCAAACTTAATTGACAGAGTCACTTTCTTGCATTTGTTTACTCCCACCAATCTGTATTTTGATAGACCTGGACTTTTTTTTGTTAATTCCTTGAGAGATTCAACAATATCGAAAGACATAAGTTACTGTCTTACAATACATCCATTTTTCCTATTTACACATGTTTTTTTCCCCAGATTTTTTCATGATCTGACTTTGCTATCATACCATGTCAAACTTTTAAACCATTTGTTTTATTCCCTCTAGGCTTTTTTCCTACCAAATAGTGATACCATCATTACTTGCTTCCGTGATGACACCATCTTTGCTTGGGATCTACACAGCATGAGTTGCTCCTACCAGCTGCCTGTTCCCCCAGGGAAAAGTCCACAATATCGCACATTTGCAGCCACACGGTAAGTTTAAATATTTTTACTATTCTCACTCTGCTTTTACAAAAGATCAGTCAGTATTTGTCTCATTATGAAAAATTTGTCTTAAATCTGCCTTCGCAAATTATAATATAATATAATGGTAATTGAAGGTTAACAATGTTTCATACTTGTATTTAGATGGAACTTTACCTGCCCAAAAAATGTAGTTTCATTGTTTTTCATTGATATGTTTTTTAAAAATAAAATCACGACTTTTTACTATAGTTGAAACATGTTTATATATAATGATATATGTATATATATATATATATATATATATTTTTTTTTTAAATTTTTATTTTATATCATAACACTCGAAGAAAGACTTATAATAATTTAAACCATATAGCACTTTTACATGTTTTGCAAAAAGCATTGTCACCGCTCACCCACAAGAGTAATATTCACTCCTTTCAGTGATGCTCGCTATCTTGTGGCTGGTGGAAAATCACGGTTTCTTCATCTATGGTCTTTGGATTCATCAAAGCTTATTCGTGTCATAGAGATGCCAGCAAAGGTCAAGGCTGTAAAACAGTTAGAGTTTCTTCCTGACAGCTATCAGAAAGGTGTAGATCAAGTGAGTGTCTTTAAGAATACTATTTTTTGTCATTTCTCTGTGAGAAAGTAAAAACCTATAGAAAATCCATTTTTAGTTAATAGAGGTGATATATTGAGCTGGAATAATCTTCCTTTACGGCAAGTCACATTCTATGTAAACATATTGTAGTTAAGAAGTAATCAAAATCAAAAGGAGACAAAAAAGATTAGGCATTTTTACTTTGGTTTTGTAATTTCACAACCTGAAGCAGATGTACCGAAGCTGTTGTGATCAGAAAATGTTTTCTTGTCATCATTTTATAATCCACTGAAGATGGAGTGCCCTGTGTGGTAGCAACGTTTTTTTTTTCTGTGCAATCTGGAAACTATGTTAGTTCCTTGCCTTTGTCTTGAAATGAAAAAAAATGTTTCTTTGAAGTGAAGACCCTTACAGATATGATACCTCAAGCATTGTGATTTTGAATGCTTTGTTGTCTTCTAAACCAGATTCTTGGTGTCCTATCCCAGGACGGCATCATGCGATTCATCAACACAGACTTGTGTAAGCTTTTGTTTGATATAGGGTCAACTGAAGCTGGCATCAAATCTGTCACTGTAGGAGTAGGAGGCCGACACATCGTAGCTGTCACTGAAGATGGGAACTTGCAAGTTTTTAGTGTGCAGGCATTGGCAGCAGATTTAAACAAGGTGAGCCCTGTGTTATATTTGTTTTATTATTTTGTTTGTAGTAAAGTTATAATTTTCGTCTATGTCATCATGAAGAAATTGGGAAAGCTTTCTTCCCCCCCCCCCCCCCCCACGCACACACATACATACAAACAAAAACCTCTGGGATGAAATAAGTAGACCTGGATGTTTTCAGGCACTGGTCGGATTTCAGGCAATCATAAAACTGGTGAAAACTGGTGAAGGGTGGAGAGAGAGAAAAGAAAATCTACATTGTGCGAGTATCCAGGTTCGATTTTCGACCACTGCCGACCCAATTTCCGACACGGCACGTGCCGTCAAATAAAGCCGACTTTCCGGCAATGATTGCCGGAACATCGATTAAAATGCGAATGCTAAAATAAACTATAACAACGTGGTAGGTTGCAGTCTAGCAGTTTCCGTGTTATGTGAATAGGGACAAGCAAGACCAAGATCGAAGGGGATTAATGGAATTCGATTCACGTTTAACTTGAAATGAATCAGACACTTATATATATTCCTCGATTATTCGTAAAATTATGTAAAGACAAAGACAAAGATTTCACCAGTTTCGTATGCCTTCTTTATGTTCTTGCGTTCTTTAAAATAATATTTTCACATTTTTGTAACTTTGTACGTTGGCCATCCTTACGAGCTCTGCACAAGTACTAAAAGTGATAGTAAATTATAGTGGCAGGTTTGATTTGGATTTTCTACTCATCTCGGTAACAACTTAGTGGTGTAAATCGAAGTTTCTGAAGATTCTGCAGTGAGTCGTGTTTAGATCTATATTTTTATTTTCAATTGGGACAGATCATCGATATTCATAATCAGAACTCCTCTAAATCTAGATCTTAGATCTATAATACGTGCTAGACTAGATATAGTTCTATATTTGACTGGACTCAAATAGAAATATAAGAGACAAAAGACATGCTAGAGAACCAGAAGGAGGGATGGATGGGGCCAGAGGATTTATATGCAGGGGATATAATAATAATTAATTTTTTTTTTAATGTCATCTTTCTGGATTTGAGGCCTCAATGAATCTTCTTTATTATTGATCATAAGTTTATAGATAGGTCTTTTAAGAGTCATAGGGCCCATAAAATAATAATAATATGCATTGGTGTAATTTCAGTAAAATGTGCCTCCAGACAGGGGTTTTGCCTCATGTGATTTCATAAATAACTTCAGCTTCACCCTGATCCCCTACCAGGGCTACACCCTGGACCCGTCTTCTTTTCACAACTTAACATTTTCATGCAACCTTGTTGAGGCTCACATTCAGGTCTAAATAAGCTGGTTTTCCTCAATATTTCTTCTTAAAGTTCCTTAAAGGTAAATTGCAGTTTTATAAGTTTCTTTAACTGTTAACTAATAGTTTATTTGTCTTGGTGAGAACTAATGCTTTTTACTATCTTTTTTTTTTTTTTAAAGAATACAGATGCTTTTTCCTGCTTCTTAATTTTCTAAAGTCTTTTTGTTATTTAAAATTAAGCGTAAGTATTGTTAATTGATTTATTGCAAGGTAAATCAAATGTTCTCTTTTAGTAACCAAAAATGTTCTTGCAATAGTATTTGGCATAATCTGAATTGTTTAGTCTGCATAAGACAATTGTTAAAAGGTATTGATGCTAATCATAGAGGTATTTAAAAAATGATATGATTTTCCAGTAATGAATTACAAAATTTAGTTACCTTAAAATTAGCAAACTTTTCTGTCAACACCTTTTTCTGAGTTGTTATGATAAAAACAATCGATTTTCTAACCTTTGGTCTCTGGCTAGTACTACTAAAGCTTGTACAAGAAAATAGGGGCAGTGAATGTAAAATATGAACAGAGCTTTCGGAAACATTAGTTTACTTTTTGAGGAATGCTTTAATTTATTACCTTTAGATATAAATCGAAACATTTTAAAACCCATCCAGTGATGATGTATTACATTGGTTACATTTTTTGTGCACCAGCCACCGCCTCCTCTCATGAAAGTTGTAACGGGAAACACACTATCGGATACACTGAGCACTGAGAGCAGCATGCGCAGAACTATGGCCTCTTCAACACATTCCTCCAGCAGAGCCAAATCTAGTGCGGCTAAAGATAAAGAGAACAAGGAGGTGGGCTCAGGATTTTTTCAGGTTTTTTTCAGGTGCATCGCTCTCTCTGTCTGTCTGTCTCTCTCTCTCTCTCTCTCTCTCTCTCTCTCTCTCTCTCTCTCTCTCACTATCGATCTATATATTTATCTATGTATCTATGTTTGTCTACATCTTTCTCTTAGCCTATCCATCTAGAAAATATCCACTTTATCCAAATAAAAGATCAACCCTTATCTCATTTTGACCCAGTATCCAAGAAAATTGTTAAAACTACTATTCTTAATTCTCTTAAAACACCATGTGAATTAGACCCATTTCTATCAAACTTGAATTTTTGGTCTCGCGCATTGTGCCCTCTTGTTTTAAACAGGCAATTGTAAGACCTTTGCTGAAAAAGAATGACCTTGACATAAATGTATTGAATAATTTCAGACCAGTTTCAAATTTGACTTTACTCTAAAAAATCCTTAAAAAAAATGAACTCAGCCAAATAGAATCTAATTTAATTAACAAAAATTTGAAAGAGGTACATCAGTCTGCATAATAAACATAAACACAGTACAGAAACAGCACTCTTGAAAGTTAATTCTGACCTTCTCAAAGCTACTTCTCTCTCTCTCTCTCTCTCTCTCTCTCTCTCTCTCTCTCTCTCTCTCTCTCTCTCTCTCTCTCTCACTATCGATCTATATATTTATCTATGTATCTATGTTTGTCTTCATCTTTCTCTTAGCCTATTAAATTTAAGATCAACCCTTATCTCATTTTGACCCAGTATCCAAGAAAATTGTTAAAACTACTATTCTTAATTCTCTTAAAACACCATGTGAATTAGACCCATTTCTATCAAACTTGAATTTTTGGTCTCGCGCATTGTTCCCTTTTGTTTTAAACAGGCTATTGTAAGATCTTAGCTGAAAAAAGAATGACCGTGACATAATTGTATTGAACAATGTCAGATCAGTTTGAATTTTTTTGTTTCTCTCAAAAATCTTTGAAAGGTTGTTCTCAGCCAAATTGACTCTCATTTAATTAACAACAATTTGAAAGAGCTGCATCAGTCTGCATATATACGTAAACACAGTACAGAAACAGCGCTCTTGAAAGTCAATTCTGACCTTCTTCAAGTTACAGAGTTAGTATACGTGTCCTTGTTGGCGCTCCTCGATTTATCTGTTGCCTTCGACACATTAGATCATGAAATTTGAAACATCTTTTGGATTTAAGGGCATAGCCTTGAAATGGTTTGTTTCATAGCTAGATTAGAGAATCAGATTGAGTGCATGGCGTTTCTGTCTGAAGAAAGTTCTATGAAATTTGGTGGTCCTCAGCCCGGTGTTGGGTCCCATCCTGTTTTTCTGTACTCTCCATCACTTTCTCTTGTTTTGACTAATCACGATTTCAAATACCAACATTATGCTGATGACAAACTGCTGTATAAATCTGTTAACCCTACAAGTGTTGCTAGTATTTAGTGTGTGGTGTTGGGCTATATTTGGTAATTTATATAGGGGTCATAAAATGGACTGAGAGGCAGCAAAAATTTATTATTAACCTTAAATCCTATACATTTTTTTTATAGATGAAAGGGTGTAGAAAATTTTGAAGCGGGTTTTGAAACCATACAATTGTTTTGTAACCTTGGCCTTGAAATGCCAAGGTCAGGTTTCTAGCCTAGAAAATATCCACTTTGTCATCAAATCACTTGGAAACCAACATGTTTAGTTAAAATGATAATAATAAAAGTTGTAGATAATTTATTCAGCTTTCAGAAAATGTATAGGTCTAATAGCCTCAGACTCACACCAAGAATAAACTAGCTGTATCAGATTCATGCAACAGAAAAAGTGAACATTAACTTCAAGAATGATCCTGAGTTTTCTCTCTGACCATTGCAAACACAATGAATGACATCTAAAAAGCATGCAGAAGTAGATTGCTTACTTAGCTGGAATAGTTATTCAGATTTCTTCATCAACTAGATCTACATCTCTGTTTCTATCTACTTCTAACTCAACTGCTCTTGCCACTGAATCGCTAGGTCTAGATCTAGATCTAACTACTGGCTCCTTGCCTTCACTGTCATCACTAGATCTTGATCTACTAGACTACTGCTATCGTCACTAACAATATCAAAACAATCATCACTCTCACCATCGTTCTATTTGTTCTATAGTGGAAACAAACAACAAACCAAAACCCTTACTCAAGCATTAAGAGCAGTTTTAAGACTAATAAAAAAAAACTTTCAAAATATGAAAGAACAAACAATTATTAACCGAATAAAACTCAAAGCAAAACAAAACCTCAAGGTAAACCCAGTAAAATCAGAACAAAATTTTGAATACTAATTCAATGCAAAAAAGGAAGAACTTAAAAGTTAGACAAAATACAGTTTTATCTTGTCTGTTTTAAACCAAAATTACACTCCCTAAATTTTCGGTTTAAACTTGTTCCACTGCAACTGTTGTAGAAAGGCAACTGACTTTGATAGAAGAATGACAAATGGCTCTTTTTTTTCTCTCAATGGAAAGAATTATGATGAACTTGGAGGGCTAAACAAAGAGAAGCTCTTAGGCATCCTCAAAGGCTATGGCGAATATCCAGCGAAATATAGGTATGTATTGCTGTACTCTTCTCTCTGTTGTAATACCCAGATTTCTCTTTACATGTCTCTCTCTCTCTCTCTCTCTCTCTCTCTCTCTCTCTCTCTCTCTCTCTCTCTCTCTCTCTCTCTCTCTCTCTCTCTCTCTCACCCTATTTATTGTTCTCTGTTGTTCTCTTTCTCCTTCCCCCATCTTTCTCCTTCTCCCTCTCTTTCTTTCTTTTCCTGTTATTTTAATTTTATACTTTAATGCAGATACATTCTCCTATTATTTTAATTTTATACTTTAATGCAGATACATTCTCCTATGTCAACAGAATGTTCATCTGGAGAAAGATTCTTAATTTACCGGAAAACTTTTCTGCCTATGCTGCTTTGGTTGACAAAGGGGCTCACCCAGCCTACTCTAAACTTCATGAAATCTACCCAATCAAAAGTCGCAAACTGTTAAGGATTTTGCAAAGGTAGGTTGTTGTAGAAGTCGTGTATCCGTCATAAATGTTTGATAATACTTGTTATAGAGCATTACCTAATTTTTGTATGCTGTGTATGTTATTCTACTGTGTAAGAATGTGATGGTCAAAAAAGTTACACTTTTTATTTGAAAATGAAATGGCAAGCAAAATCCAATTGGGGAATTTTCAATGCTCATATGGCACCATTATTCCATGTATTTACAGGATTCTGTCTGCACTTGGTCACTGGTCTCCTATATTTGGAGAGATTCAATACCTGCCATCTTTTGCCTTTCCATTTGTAAAGCTCTTTCAGAACAATCACCTGGTCTGTTTTGAACTCATAGCCTCCATTCTTGGTGAGTAGTCTTCAACTGTGGTTTAACAGAGCTGGTTTTGATGTTGTTTTGTTTTTTCTACATCATTAAAGGTGTTTTTGTGTCAGTACAGGGGTAATTGTTATGAACGTTTTTTGCCGTTGTTTTTTTTTTTTTTTCATTTTAGTCATGCTGCATCCTCTGAATAGATTTGTGGTAAAATTATACTACCGGTACATTAAAAATCCTTGGTTGAGACTGACTGGATGATAAAGACAACAGAATAATCACAAAGCTGACTGGATGATAAAGACAACAGAATAATCACAGAACTTTATTGGATTAAAAAACTGCCATCAGAGTTAACCAAGAATTATCATACCAAGCAGAAATAAAAAAGCAGCAAGTGACACTAGATGTATATATAGGGAATCAAACAATATGTCTGATATAAAATGAACGGAACAAACATCAATGACATAAGATCACACCATCCTACTTGCAAGCAAAAATGAAGATATGCAAGAAATTGTTTATAAAGTGATATCAAAAAGTGGGGCAACTGGTCTGAAGATGAATGTTAGCAGAACCAAAATTAATTAAAGTATAAATATGTCATCTGAAAAAGAACTTTCTGGTGGTCAGCTGACATTCCCTATTAAGACTTACGAAAACTTGGGAAGATACTACATTTCTTTTGTATTATTTAATTAAAGTCAATCCCTTTTAAATTAAGTACAAATATTTGATTGGCATCACTGCTATTTTGTGTGTGGATTTTATTTGCAATAGTTAAAAAAATCTATCACTTATGCTAAACTGTTTGTTTTGTATATGTTTGTAGGATACTTTAAAAAATCCTTTAAAAGGTGAAAACTAATAATCTTTTACCATATGAGCCAGAAAGAATATACACTCCACAAGTCATTTTGTATTGTATTTGTTTTTAGGATCAATGGTTTAAGCATGTTTTTTTTTTAATTTACTTTTTGAACACTGCATTTAGATTGGTGGTCTTATTCTTAACACATTTTTGTTCGCTCAGTGAACTGGGGCCAACATTGGTTTGAGTACTTCCCCAACCCACCCATCAATGTGCTGGGCATGATCGAAAACATGTTAGCGCACCATGATCCACAACTGTTGCAGCACCTTGTGAGAAAAGGGGTCACTTCAGAAGTATGTAGCTCATGTGGACCTTACATTTTGTCTTTTTCGTTAGTGTTGTTTTTTTTATAGTGGAATAGAACCTTTTCTTAATTCTGAAATAGATGTGAATAATGTTGTTACATGTATTTAATTTCTAACATTAAGTACCACAAATCCCTGCCCGCTGCGAATGGAAAATTTTTTTTGTGGTGCTATAGGGGGGAGGGGGGGGGGGGATATAGCATGCTTCCACTGTAATAGCTCCCGACATAACTATCTGATTTCTTCAAATAAAACCATTAAAAAGATTTATGTGTCCTCTTTCCAAAGCTGTATTAAACTGCATTATTTGCTTCTGTGTGCAAGTTTCACTGCCTGTTATAAAAATGCCCTACGGCAGTGACGTTCGGAGCATGTGCGTTTTTCTGTGTATAAACTGCTTGTCTTGTTCTTCAAATCCACTTGCTGTCATTTGCAATATAAATTTAGAACTGACAAAAGTATCAAGGCAATATCTCGACTTTAACATGGTACCAAACAATCAGTAACAATGAAAACATATTTGAAGACTAAAAGATTAAAAGGTCCAAAAATGAGACTTCTACCAATATAAATCAACATTGTTTGGTATCAACATATAGTGCATTCATTTTACTTTTTTAATGAAACAACTTTAAACTCTTTTTAAAAAACAATGACACGTGGATCAAGCAATTTAAAACGCAGCCAAAGCCGTATTGCTAACCAAGATGGTCTAGACTTAGATCTAGATTTAGGCCCTGCTGGCTGTTTTTTGTGGGTTTATTATTTTTTTTCCTTCATATCTCTTTCATTGTGTACCAATCGTAAGCATGTCAAACGATTGACATTTATTTTTTAGCAGTTAGAAAGGGAAAAAAAAACTTTAATTACAAACGATGAGCTTTTTTTAAAGAAAATAATTATGAAAAAAATCGTATGATGGGCAAGGCCATATCAGTATCACCTATCTCATAATTATTTGAAGGGAATTGTTGTTATTCACCAAACTAAAGGCCACAAAGGAAGAATATGAAAATGTGAAATAAAATTCATATCACTATGGATTAGGTAAAGTCCAGTAATGCCTAAGTTTATGAAGCTATTATTGTGTAGGTTCTGGGAGAGGCTTAGAGGAGGTTGAACTTTCACTACATTTACTTCTAGTACAACTTTAAAACTGTGTAGACTAACTAAACACTGGATTATGTCTTGAAGAAAAATGATGAAAAATCGTTTAATCTGTAATGCTTAGTAAAATTAATATGACTTAGCCTAACAATTAATTTAATGCATTGTTAAACACTACATGTTTTTAAAGACACCAAAGTGGTTTTTTACATCTTAATGTATTAAGTTTCTTGTTATGTTAATTAAATAGTTCATTTAATTATATATCTTCATCATTAATGCATATTTTTTTTTTTCCTATTTGGTTTCTTTTTGAAACTGAGCAATTTCTTGCTGAGATAACAGTGGTAGCATGTTTATATTATCTCATGATATTATTTAAGAGGATGAGGCATATCATTACATAAAATTCAATTTTGAGATAGATAAAAAAAAGTGTTTCAATTATTGATTAGATAACATTATGAAATTCTGCATCCAAAAACATAAACCCTGAATGAATATCTCATGGCTCTAGTGTGAAAAATATGTTTTTTATGATATAAACTGCATTTGGTTTAATTCAAATGTGCTGACTTTGAAAAATCAGTTTGTGGAACCGTAACATGTTCTAATGTATCACATTTTTTTTCCATTTTGTTCTGGAAATAAAAGGAAAAAGTAATAATAAAAAAAAGATTAATTAGTCTATTCATTTGATCGCCAATGCCTAGTATATAGCCCTCCATAATTGAGAAGTTAAAATAGTTATACCCTTTGTTTTTCAAGTCTTGTGACATAGGCAATAATGAAATAGATGGATCCTTCTCTTTTGAGAAATATTTCTTACTTTGTTAGTTTGATACTACTATTTTTCTCTCAGATCTATGCTTGGCCATTGCTGGAGACAGTTTTCTCTGAAGTCCTTACCCAGGAGGAGTGGCTCATGTTGTGGGACAATGTGCTCAGTAATCACCCTGCCTTCTTACTGATTGCTGCAGTTGCTTACAACACATGCTCCCGGGGACCTCTGCTGAAGTGTTCAGAGCTGGATGATTTCAAGGTATTCTTGTAATTCTTAGTATTTGAGTGTTGGCATAAACGTTTACAAATTGTTGCATTGCAATGAGAAGCTTGAGATAAAATGCATTTTTTTGCATTTGGGAAACCCAGTAAAAAATAAACCTGCACAAAAGATATGCCCACATTTTTCCATTTTCCTGCTTTTATCCTGTCTTAAATACTTTCTTATTAAATGAAAATAAATAGATTTATTCCTCCTTTTTCCTGTGACAAAATTTTATCAATATTACTTAAAATTTTTCCTTAAATTTGTGTAATATGTATTATATTTTAGGGCTCTTATGTCTCACCATCCCTCAGTTTTTCTTTCATCACCGGAATGCTGTCAACATGAAGCAGGTTTTGAAAGAAACCTACAGACTTATGGAGGCAACTCCAGCTGATCTTCATCCCCAGAACACATTGGATGAATTCACTCCTCTTACTAAAGGAAATTATCCAGTCTTCAATAAATTTCCAAAATTTATTGTTGACTATCAGGTAGGTATTTGAGCATTTCATTTTACACATACTGTTTTTTATTAAACTTTTGGGGTTTTACCAATAAAAAATTTGTTTAAGGAATATGTGAGGCAACCAGGATGAATCAGGCACAATTCGCTAATATATGATTTGAACGAGAGCCCTCTAAAAATGAAAAAAATGCTAGCTTTTTCAAGTACAAAATAATTTGAATATCTCAAGTTCTAGAAATGACAGACTTATAATTTTTTCAACCTCTTAAAATAAATTTAATGCTTTTTAACACAATATCAATAACTTTAAAAGTCAAAATTTCCGACTTATGCCTGATTCACCCATATGTCTATTTTGGTTTTTATTTTTGAGTACGATAGAGAACTAAAAAGTATATTACAGGTACTTTTTTATCTTCTTTTTAAGGATTAAATTCAAGTCTCACTTTCGATTTTTTCTCAAGGAATCTTTTAGATTTTTTTTTTGAATTAAATGCTTTGAAGATACAAAGGAATTTTGCTAATGAGTTATGAGAACACCATAAACCAGCAGTTTTGTCTCTTGTTAATTGTTAACGATGGGAATTATATTTACTTGATTCTTTCAAAATATTTAAAGTTTCATTACCTTAAAAAGGCATGAATTGTTATGAATTAAATGCTTTGAAGATACAAAGGAATTTTGTTTTCCTTTACATGAGTGTATGAGAACATCCGATGAGAAGTAGAAAATGTCTCTTAAAAATGGAGACTGACAAAAACCGAGCAAAATTCTTTTCAGTACATTGAGTGGAAGACTGATCAAGCAAAGAGCAACCACAAAAATATACATAAAAAATGGAGGCACACAGACCGATTTAATTTAAATTTGGGCATATCTTAAATGACTGCAGTAATTATCAGATTATGAAAGTATAATGTTTTGACCTTGCTTTTTTGTTTTGTTTTTTTTTGAAAACAATTTTATAAGACTGCATAAACAGTTCTATTGTATAGCTCTCCATGTTTAAAGTTTGTTTGGTTTTCTTTAAAGGTTCAAGAAAGAGAAAGAATCAGACAAGAGGAGCTTGACTACTTACGACAAAAGTAAGCCAACTTACAAGTTACATAAACACATTTTATAAATAAATAATAAAATAATTTTTTTTTTTTCAAATAAAAAAAAAATGATTTCAGTACTATCATAACTAGTGTGAAGTTGAATCCGTATATGTGGCCGTTATAGAGACAAAAAAGTCAGACTGTAGACGGTTGCATTTCGTTTTGAAGAAATTTGATCAGTAATTAATAAAGCACCTTAGTTACCCCCCTTTTTTACATTTGAGGCGATACCTTTTAGTGTGAATTAAATTACAAGCAAATTACAATTTAATAATACATGAGATCAACATTTTTGCTCAATCACATTATTAACCTGTTGCCTGCGCTGTGTACGTACACCGTATGTGCCTATTTGAGGGGTGTCCCATGCGCTGTGTACATGTGCTGTACATGCTCGATACATCGCGTTTTGTTTCGCCGCTTAAAAAGCAAGTCACGGAAAGAGGCAGTTTCACGAAGAAAGTAAGAAAGTATAATCAATATCTTATTCCGCGACTTGATTACAGAACAAAAGTAAGAATATACGCTTACGCTAAAAGATTGTAATAACTTTCTGCAACAACACTGTTAGTAATAATAATAATAATAATAATAATAATAATAATGATAATATTAATAATAATAATAATAATAATAATAGTAAAAATAAAAAAGAAGAAGAAGAAGAAGAAGAAGAAGAAGAAGAAGAAGAAGAAGAAGAAGAAGAAGAAGAAGAAGAAGAAGAAGAAGAAGAAGAAGAAGAAGAAGAAGAAGAAGAAGAAGAAGAAGCAGAAGAAGAAGAAGAATTGTAATAATGATGAGGATGATAATGGTGATGATGATAATGATAATAATGTTCTTTACTTATTTGTGAGGGCGGTGTTGATCTTTCTGTTATTTAAAATATTATTGGAGCTCAGCTCGAAGAGACTTTACAGTTGAAAACTTGTCAATGACTCTCCTATTGAAATCTGGACACTCAGCGATAAATTCCTGCTGCGTTGTTAATACAGACAGTGCATCCAGCGTGTCTTGACGTATTGTGTTTTAAGCCTTTTCAAAGTACTGAAACATATCTTTGTCTCTGACGAGATACCGGTGTTGCAAGAACTAAATTAGAAATATCTCGAAATGTATCCACCAAATTTGATTGCTTCATTAATAAAAAATTAAAAAAAAACTGCTAACATGTCCATGACAGAAAACAATTTTATTACAAGTAAATATTAGCAAAAGTAAGTAGATTCTAGATCTAGTTAGATCACAATGAAAAAAGCCAAATAATTACAATATTCTTGAGCAGTATCTCACAATACCGACAGCAACAATTACTGACAAGTGACAATGCAGTGCACAACTTCACAATACAACAATTACACACTATAAAAAGCAAAACAAAACAAAAAGTGAATGCGTGTAATGGGGTGGGAGTTTAGGCTAAGAACAGTTGAACCAGAGATCCTAGGCTAACCCAGGCCTACACTGTCTTGTGGGACTGTGTGTGTGTGTGTGTGGAACTGTGAACTGTGAACCGAAATCTTAGATGCCTGAAAATGACACCGCCATGGCCCATCCCTCTGTGGCTTTGGGGCAGAACATCGGCTTCCAACGCAAAAGGTCCGAGTTCGGGCCCTAGAGATGCGCTCCCTACCGGCTGAGACAGTAGTCATGGTATCCCCGCCCAGTCTCGTGTGTGGCAGCACGTAAAATTGTCATACGTCAGTCTTGGGGTCCGTCCATAATAGCCTACATGGTGCTGATGTTGGACGTTAAATCAACTCGACAACATCCCTCTGTGGCATTTCTCACGGACTCAATATTTTTTTCAGCCATATTATACTGCCTGTTTGCACTAAAGCCAATGTATATTTTAATTCATAGCTGGTTTTAAACTTTTAGGTTAAAACAATAAATTTGATGATTGTATTTTTAATATGGGCCTATATGTACATGTTCAAATTAAACTTACCATATGAGACTTGCTTGAATCAACGTAGAGGCGTTGAGTTATTACATCAAGAAATATAAAAGGATTTGATTCAAAATATCAGAAAAATTAGCCAAGTCGGGCTTGCCCCACTTGGTCTATTATGAAGACATGGAAAGCATTAGGGCTGGCATTGGGGTCAATGTCTGAGAGGTCATATGGACGCTTAGGTCAATGTCCTAATTATTGTATTAGGACCACAGATAACTATTAACAAAACTAGATCGCTCAGAAAAATGGCGGCCCGCCTTCGCCGCATATCGGCGCGCGAGCTCGCGGTGTCTGTGAAAGGGGGGACAGGAACTACCGATTTTATTATTAACTTTTAAATAGCGATTTAAAAATAATGATAACCGGTGCTCTCTGGAGCGTTTTAATAACTTTTAAATAGCGATTTTTATAATAATATTAATAATAATAATAATAATAATAATAATAATAATAATAATTATTGTTTTTGTTGTTGTTGTTGTTGTTGTTGTTGTTGCTGCTTGCTGTTGTTGTTGTTGTTGTTGTTGTTGTTGTTGCTGCTGCTGGTGTTGTTGTTGTTGTTGTTGTTGTTGTTTTTTCGTCTAGGCCTAGAGACAAGGAGTACACTCTTTACATTGGCCTTTGACTAAGCTTGACTATGAGTATGGCTGATTAAGAGTTGCGCCCAGGGCAAGGCGTCCAAAAATAGAAGGCCAAGTCAGCGAATTGAAAGAAGTGAAAAGATTTTGGTACACCAAGGATAAAAGTGATTTTATTTCCTTTAATTTTAAGCATAGATAGGACAGAGTGATACTTAGAGAGTATTTTTCAGCCCACACGATCAGCCTACACTACAAATATGTAAACTGTCCTATCTATGTTCGCACTATTTTGAGTTATTTTGGAAATTCATAAATGATCGTTTAATAGATATATATTCTAGCTAAATATTAGTTGCGCAGCGTAATGCGAAGATGTTCATAAATATAGCTCACTCTGATTCTTGCTGCAAATTTTTTTTATATTTCGGTGACTTGGCCTTCTATTGGCCCAGGGCTACCACTAACTTTATTTTTGGAAGCCTTGGTAGCGCCCCTTTGTCGAAATATAGAATGAAGGCTCTATTTTTGGAGGCCTAGCCTCAGCTAGGGGTTACCCCCTCAAAAGTATTTTAGAGATCACAGAGATGCGAGTCATGCGACCCTCTCATTTTTTTCAGCCCGCCTACTATGCGCTCTAATCTACAGTACTCTGTTGCATCGCTTTCAAGTTCGACAACTCCCGTTGATTCCTAATGTTTTCAATGTTTCGTAATGTTCAGTTGTTCACTGGAAATTTGAGACTGGAGTGGCCTATTATAGCTCTATGTTACCCTAATATCCATTTGAGGCCCCTGAACATAAAATTGACGAGGCATTTAAAAGTTCAATGAAATGAGGAGGCTGCAGGTGATCTCAGCAGCTTTGAATACACATTGTCATAACGATTCAATAACGTGAGTTAAATGCCAGGGGACTGGGTGTGTCTATCATGATTGCACACTAGAATCTAGATTTTAAATACATATCATCGATTTAACGTTCGAAAGTACAACATCGCAGTAGCTTACAACTCGTCATAAGCCTTCTCAAGCGGAGCTAGTGACCTTGGGCATGTGTTTCGCTAAAAGGAAAGGAGTTGTTGTACAAAAATACAATAATAGCAATGTCTGTCGATAATGTCAATAATATAGAAATAAAATCAATAATAAATGTACCCTCCAACATCTAAACCTAAAAAAGGGTTAGATCTAAAGCATATAAACTGCTCTTTCCAGGCGCGACATGGTTTACACCCCGGTTCAAAGTATTTATAATTTGTAAACCAGTCCATGGATTAACTAAGGTACCAATTTTCTTACATTTCTTTTGACCATTAAAAGTCACTATTCAATATATTAGTTATAGATCAAGATCTAAAACATAGATCTGTATAACTGTTGATGTGCTTAAGAGGTAAAAAAAAAAAAAAAAACAGAAGTTTTTCTTGCTCTGTTTTAACTTTTAGAAGTCTTTAAAAGTTCTATAAGAACAAAATCTATACCGCCAATATGAATCTAGGCCAAATGAGGAATATTTTATCAACAGTTTGGCTTCTTAAACGGAATAAATTTTGATTAGGCAGAATGGATTAAAAGCAGCTATGACCTTTTCGTGTCAGAACCACATATGAATTGCTTTTTGACTTTTGTTGCGATAAAATCAGCAGAATTAATCTAGGTTTTTGTAGGAAAATAATGACCTTGGCGCTGTCTGGAGATGTTTAATAACTTTTAAATGGTGATGATTATTATTATTATTATTATAAATAAAATGCACCTGCTGGGATCGACTGCTTGATCTAGCTGTAACAACAATGTATTGAAGTTCCCTCTTGAAACTGTGATTGATTACACTTAATTTCTTAAATTTGTTGTAGCCTTCAAAGCATAGGCCCGCTTGTCCCAGCCTAGCGCATCACAGGCATGATGCACGGCTTCCTACCCCCCTTTTCCTCTCCCAAGTACCATTCAAATTTCACAGTGTTGTGATATCAATGAATTCTCTAGTGCTAACATAACTCTGTGCTCAAATCAAATCAGCCAATGTGAAGACAACATAGGGATCAAGATTTAGCAGCACAAGTTGATAGACATCTACCTAATATAAAAATTGCCGTGTATGGCTTAAATGCCTACCAAACCCCTCAAAAACTTCGACAAACACAGCTCAGCATTCTTTTTTGCATTTATAAATCGCGGATAATAAGGCACATTAGTGCAAGACGCAGCAAGTGCAAGTGAGCAAAAAGTGGGATATCTAGTTCATCTGAAAAAAGGTGATAGACGCAGGGAAAAAAAAGAATTTGAAACATCAACTCAGAAACACATGGTTGCTTTTACAGGTTAGTTCAATGAAACTCAACACATTTATAAACTTTTGAAGGGATTTTATGTTTCAAAAATTGTTTTTAAGAACTGCCATTTAGTGAAATATGCCATCAGCGAAAGTGTTAGTTATCTCATTTTTACCTTTAGAACATTATATCACTTTCATTTTGGCATAACTCTCATGTAAGCTATTTATAATCTTAGCACGTCGAAGATTTGCAAAATATCCACAGTGAAGTCTCCCAATATTATTATAATAATACAAAAAACTGACACCAAATTTTTTCCAGACTGATAAGACCATCTTCATCCTCTGCAAAGACTTCCAACATGATCAGCAGCTCCCCGCTGAGGTTGTGGGGTGCGGAAAACTTCCAGTACGAGGAGAGCCCACACCCGTCAACATCTCTGAGGATTCCTGGCTTGACCCATGAGAGTTTTGACAGAGATTGTAAGTATACATGACTTCTTTTATAATTTACAGGTGTGTGGGGAACTCTCGATGGTTCTGGCCACCATTGTGAAGGTGTAGAGTTTGATCTTTGGCATGGGTGAAAATTTTTCTGTGCCCCCCTGTGAAAATCCAGCATGGAGCTGGGAAGGGGTAACTGCGAAAGTTAAGTGTGGCAAGGAGATTAAATAGTCATGATTAATGGCAACCTAGCTTTTGACGACGTTTGCTTGATACAGTCAGGATCTGTACTGTTTCTTTTGTTAATGCCTGTAAAGAGTATGGGACCAACTTTACAGTGATATCTCAACTGAATCTAGTTGCAGTTCAGACTTTACAAGTCACTGGTTTGGTGAGATCAGCAATCAAAGGTAAGCTTAACACTTCTGCCGCTATTCTCGTCCCTGATCTATGATTTAAAGTATCATTTGAGCAAGTCTGAACTGCAGCTAGGCTTATCGACAGAGATCTCTACTCACATAAAATTTGATAATTTGGGCAAATAAAAGCTTTATGATGATATCTCCATAAACCTTTAATTCTTAAAACATTGTGTCTTGCAATTGTATCCATGCGTCAGGGATGGCTATGGGCCTTCATATTTTTAGTAAGATTAATATTGCTGTACTCCTAAAAACAAGGGGGTGCGGTAGCCCTGGGGTAGAACATGGGCCTCAGATGCAGGTCTATGGTTCAAGCACCGCTTTGGCGACTTTGTCCCGTACTGACTAGTTCAATGTCAGTTTAATGTGACCGACTGAGACAGAGTAACACCAATCAATTCGCCTCGGTGGACAAAGGGAGAAACTCTATGTGTGGCAGCATCTTAACTTGTTAGACGTTAGTCTTGGGGCCGATCCACAATATAGCCTATATGGTGCTGGTGTTGGGCTCTAAACAACGACAAAATAAAACTCAGTGGAGTTATGACATGCACAGCAACTCTCCATGGTTAATTAGATTAATTTTGGTACAATAAAATTGAATGATTCATGTATACCTGTTGTGTTTTCTGTATTCTGTGAATGGTACTGAAAAAAAAATGTAGACAAAGCAAAAAAGAACAAAAAGAAACAAAGCATTTTTAATAAGATAGAAAAAAAGAAGAAAATTAAAAGTTCTGACCTCACTGGTCAAAGAAAAGCCCTTTTTTTTCAGTTCAGTTGTAAGTTTAAAATAGTCTACTTGATGACTTTTGTCTCAAACCATTTTAAATCCAGTAAAAAAAAACTTTAAAAAAACCGACTAGATGAAGATTTCACATTACATCAGCGTTTGTTTGATTATTTTAAGGCCAATGAGCATTGTCTGAAGATAAATAATGCTTCTGAAATGTTTCACTTTGAAAACCTTCCCCAGGGAACCCCAAGATGACGAGCATAATGCAGACATCCAGTATAGCGAGAGTCTATGCCTTCCATACACCGTTACCTCCAACTTCTGGCAACGAAAAACAGACAGGCAAGACAAGGTTCTTTCTAGACTGGCCTCGCCTCACTCAAGAATTCTTCACCTTTGTATCGTCTTCAGAGTTCGTCATGTCCCGTGCTTTATACAAGAAAAGTTTGAAAAAATGGCCTTTAGATATGAAGTTCACCCTCGCCCACATCGGTACCTGCTCCATCGCGTCAACCAGCGAGTTTTTCGCTTGCCCTGATGGAAAAACCTCAACTGCATCCGAGCTACTTTGGAGCAACACCAATCAATTCGTCACGGTGGACAGAGCAACGAGAAAGGCGACCCGGTTGCCGGACTGGTACCTGGAAAGATACAAAGGCAAAGGCTACATGGACAGAGGGCTGGTTGTGAAGCCTTTTGAGAGGCCGGCTGCTACCTATGCTCATCCGTCCGTGGTCAGTTTTAGTTTTTACTTTTTGGTTTTTGTTTGCTACCACTCAGGCTGTGCGGGGATACCAGGACTCCCGCCTCAGCCAGTCACATTACACTGACACAGTGCCAACTTGTAGGGGACGAGATCCAACTCTATTTTTCAATGATTGTGGATAGAACCTGGTGCACTTGATTTAGTGATGAGCGCTCTACCACTTAAGCCAACTTGGCCCTCTCACAAACGTTGAACCATGGTAGGGTACATTCACAAAACCAAAAATACAGGCACCTGATAACCGGGCCATGATCACTCCAAACTTGGTCACTGGGCAAGCAGGCTGGCATGTCATGACATCTCATCTCAGAGATCTAGGCCAGTTTGACATCTGTACATCAATGTGTTTGTTGGATCAGTATCTATCTCGAAATGAATTTAAAATTAATATTGCGCAGGGTTATTGTTGGTTTATTAAAGAAAAGCAATAGTAGATTATGGGCTACTCACGCTAGAAAAAATGACAATGAAAATGTCTCACAAACATAAAAAAAAACAACAAAAAAATGAGATATGTCACTCTGCAGGATCAGTGTTGTTACATAAGTAATATAACTTTTTGTTATAAAGTCAGTTTTTTTAATGGTTGTCGTCTTGATAGTCAAATAAATCCTGCAACTGGATAGATATTTATTAAAACCGTCGGTACACTTAAAGTTTCGACCTCTAACTACAGGTAGTTTTTCCCATTAAAAGCCACCCTTAATCTAGAGTGGAATTTTTATTGTATTTTCTTCTCCTAAATTTTCCATAGTATACTGAAAAAAAGAAAATGACTTTGGGGGAACCAAGTTAAGACTAAGAGAGAATCTTTGTGCACTTAAAATAAACCTTAAAATAATTTGGACAGTCTAAAGCTTCATTTCAATCCAAGTTTATACTACACAGTGACTGTAAACTTAAAAAGAAAGGAATTGGGATGTCGGAAAAAATGTATTAATTCTTAATATTAAGCTATCATGTATCTCAAACAGGGTGTAACATTAGCATATTCCTCTGTACACTCTACAAAATTTTGACACATTTTTTATTTCATTTTTTGTTGTTCTGTCGTTCTCTCGACACAACCCACCAGGTACAGTGGACGGATACGGACAACTACAACCACACGAACTGGGCCTCCTACGTTCGCTGGGCCACTGACGCCCTGCACGCTGCCATCTTCCTCCAGAACTCCGGCACCGGTGCCAGCAGCACGCGGAGTTACTCCCCTTACCAGGCGCCAAACCTCGTCTCCGCTGAGGAAAGCGCCAGGTCGGCGCTGCACGGGATAACCCGAGACATTGTGGCGCGAGGCCTGCGCAAGCTGCACATCTCGTACCTGCGCGAGTGTCTGCAGGGCGAGCGCGTCGAGACACACGTGTGGCAGGACAGAGGCGGGGAGCGCGAGCTCGTCTACTTCTCTGTTGTGAGAGATGGCGAGGACGTCTGCCAGATGAAGATGTGGTACTTTGACGCTCTGCCGGAAGAAGAAGATGACGACTATCCTGTGTAGAGGCTTTAGATCGCCCTGAGTCAGGCATGGTGTATGTTTTCCGGTGATAATTGTTTTTTTGTTTATTCAGAATTTTGTTTTAATATGAACAAGGGGACATGTGTGCCAAGTTAAGATATGGTACTTTCTTGCTTTGTCGGATGGTGAGGATGAGAGGTATGCCATGTGACGGACATTGTCTTCCTTAGTTTATACTTTAGTGTATGTTTGCAAGTCGTCACGGAGCTAACAGAATATTGTATTTATTATCTCAATTCTTCTAGTTTAATGTTAAAAGAATTAAGATTTATTTCTGTGTTAGAAGTCCAAGTTCTTCTTTTGTTGTTCTTTTATTGATTAAAAAGAAATCGGCTCATTCCAGTTTTAACTTCTCTAACAGAGAAATGATTGTTATATGTTTATTCAACATTTTGTTTTAGTGTGAAAAAGTTTTGCTTGTAAGTCATGGAAAAAGCAATGTTTCTAACTTAAGCATAGTTCTTTGTTCATGTCTCATGCCATGCATGTGTATGTATGTGTATCACTTTGGGTAGTAGCTGATACAATGTACACAAATTTATAAGATACGAATACCATGGCATTACATTTTTAGATTAATCTTTATAAGATTTAACAGAAAATTTTCAAAGAATGAAAGATTTATTTTCAATTTCAGATCTGTTTTTTAACTCTCCTAAAAAAAAAAGTATGGTTGATGGGCTTTGTGACGCTATTGTAAAAGACCTGGTTTCTAATCACGAGCTCTGGCTGTCTTGTTCCTTACTGGTGTTGGTGACAGTATATATATAATTCAAACAGCTGAGAAATGCATTCTAGTATCCCAGCTCTGGCTGTGTGTACCATCATAGGTATTTGTTGGATGATAGTCTCAAGATCCGTGCACGATATTGCGAAGTATTAGAAGATGAACTTTATACACTGGTAAAAAAAATCAAACGGAACTTGATAGAAAATTGTTCATGTATTTTCAGATTTCTTGTTTAACTGCCATATATGAAGAGTTTGATTTCTGTGATGACATTTTTTTAAATGATTTATGTGCAATAATCAAAATTTTAATCCATTTAACATTAATGCTTTCGGACGGCCTTAAATTTACTTTTGGTCAAACCTGTATGAAACATTGACTGTTAAGTAAGTAAAAAGAGCATTGGTGCCTCGGAAATAGGTTAAACATGTATATGTTTTCAGCCATAGATCATCTTGAATGGATTTTACCTTGTCTTTCAGTCAGATTTTAACATTTCTCTTTCTGCACTTGATACAGTTTCACTCATTCACATTATCATCACATTTTTTTATCTTGTACTCAAAGGGGTGGGGGGCAGGCTAGTCCAAGTGGAAGTCAAACTCACAATTTGAAAAAAATTGTAAGACTTTGCCGCCTACTGCTAAGGTCAATATAACTATAATGTGACTACTGAGACAGGGCCCTGCCTGTTAGTGTTATTCCTGCCCTGTCTTGTGTGTCACAGACAGTCCTTGGACCACTTACTGCATAGGATCCAGTTTGGGGACGTAGGAAACATAAACCTTACAGAGAGACTCTCTCAGCCATGAGCATCGTTATCGTCTTATTGATGTAGATCTACCTCACTACACAGTACACTGTACTATGTTTAATATTTATCAAGACAAATTTAAACTGTTTATTTTTATATTAAATATAAATGTTAACATGGACTAAAAAAATGCTTTTTCCCCCTCCTAGTTTTAACATTTACAACACTGATTGATATTAATTTTTTATTATTAGTTTTTTATGGTCCTCACAGATTTTTTTTTAAAGTTTATATATTATGCATTTTCCAACTAGACATTTACCAAGGTGACATTAAAAAGGTTCTATCAACACTTTTTCCGCTTTTGATAAAAATGCTATCAAAAGTTTGGACTGTAACAGATTTATAAATAGAGCAATACAATGTAGTATTAATTTATCTCTTATTTTATAACCGGACTCAGTGGCTGCCAATCTCTGCAACTAAATATTTGATGATTCTTCTTTGCAGAGACAGCCTTTTCAAGCTGTTATCTCTTATAATACCTGATTCCCAGATAGAACCTTTTTAATGAAATCTCACGAGTTGTCATTACTGATTCCACTTCTTTGCTCATTTGAAGTTTTTTATTCAACGAATACACATTTTTCTTATATAATCAAATTAAATTTTGTAATATTTTAAATTTTTTTTTTTTTTTTTTTTTTTTTGCTTTTAAGATTTAGATCTTAATAAACGAATGCAATCATCTTGTGTCTATCAACACTTTTTCCTTTTATTTTTTGAAGAAGACTGAAGTGTGATTTTATTAAGATAAGATAAACTTTACTCATTCGACAAGGGAAATTTGTTCTGGATTTACAATACATTGAGCAATCAGTACGACATTAAACATGTGCATTTACCTTAATGAGCATAGCTCTCTCTGTCTGTCTGTCTGTCTGTCTCTCTCTCTCTCTCTCTCTCTCTCTCTCTCTCTCTCTCTCTCTCTCTCTCTCTCTCTCTCTCTCTCTCTCTCTCTCTCTCTCTCTTTATCTCTCTCCTTCTTTCTCCCTTCATTCGTGCTACAGCTTTTATTATTTGAAAAGTGAAGGTAATTAAAGGCATGTGCATAGTGCACTCACATACAAACAGATTCAATTCTCAATAACCTAACAACAGACACTGTAGCAAAAGAGTCCAGGACTATACCTCTCCGTTCATGGTGCAGGTTTTAAGATGGCAAAGCGCACAAATTCTTGATTTAGCGTTACCCACAATTGACTTCAGCTTGCGTAGACAAGCTTTACAATGGATGGTCTCTACATTTTCCAACTCACAATCGATTGTTTCCTGCTTTTCTTATAATACTATACTATTGGTTTTCTTTGTGTCTCCTGCTTTTAAGGTAGCATCACAGCAGCTGATTGCAAAGGAAATCACACTTTCTATCGTTTTAAGATGGTTTCTTCTAAGTTAAAATAATGGGAAACCTACTTTTTTACGGAAAGTATTTTCTTTTTTAAACACACTGCAAAATCATCGGTTATCATGGTAGCTTTGTGCATCTGACAGTCCATTGGATTTTTGTGTGTAAAGATACTGTTTGAGCTATGAGGAAAAGTGAACATGCGATCAAAGAGAACTAACCGTAAAAATATAGACATTGAATACTACATGTACTTACTTCCCTTGAAGTCTGATGGACTAAAACTTTGGTTGGAAAAGTGAATCTCACTGGTACTAGTGCTAGTATAACTTCACCTTGGTCTAAAGAAGTCTTACACTGCGAGATGATTTTGAAGCGGGCTGACAGTGACTTGGACGACCAGATTACATGATACTGACCCAACCAGGAGGGAAAAGGCGGGGGGGGGGGGGCGTACTGGCTCATGTGGTAGATTGTTGGTCTTCAAATCAGGAAGTCCGCGGATCTGACCGACTGAGACAGGAGTCACGGTATCCCCGCCCTGTTTCGTGTGTTGCAGCACACAAAATTGTCAGACGTAAGCCAGGATGTTCCAATCCGTGGAGCTTAAACTTTAAGTGGGTAGAAGGAAAAGTAGTACTTGTAGTGGAAATCGATCCCATTGAGTGTTGTTGAGTCGATTGTGAAAATTGATGTAAAAAGTGAAAGCATAGTGCACCTTCTCTGAGTGCCATATTTAGGAGCTAAAATTACAAAATTTATTCAGCTTCAGGGAGGCGTTGGGCCCCAGACCCTCACGCTTAAAATCAGTGGGTTTCATCAGACTTGAGTGGCAGCTCTGGCGTTCGTTTGTTTGAACATGCCGCATGCCTTCCAACAAAGTGCGACAACCTCTGGACTCCCTTCGCCGAACAAGGCTTTTCTTTAGACGCAGGAGTTAAACTAGAACAGCCTGGATTTCTCCCACTAAAGAATACAGAGTTATAATTGGTACACATTTTTACTACATCAAACTCAGCACTGCGATTTAAAATAATCAAGATAGTGTTTGACAAAAATAAAAGTGAAATACATGTAATAGTTTATACATATTATTAATAATAATAATAATAATAATAATAATAATAATAATAATAATAATAATAATAATAATAATAATAATAATAATGATAATAAAAAATAACATTTAGAGAGAATAAAAGGCTAATGAATAGTACACAAAATATTATTATTATTCATGTCCGATTTTTATTGAAAAGGAGTTTGGTGGAAAATAGTTTCTGATAAGAATGTTTTTGAGTGATTGAAAAGAAAAAGAGGAAGAGACGGAGAGGGAGAGAGAGAGAGAGAAAGAGCGGAGGGAGGGGAGGGCGAGAGAGAAAGAGAAAAAAGGGAGGGGGAAGGAGTTAAAGAGCAAAAGAGAATGACTGGAAAAGGAAAAGAAAAATGACTACCCAGAAAAGAACATGGATACTGATAGCTCTTCTTTGCAATTAATTAAAAAAAAAAGGATTTGTTTTGTCTCACCCACACCCAATAGCCTGCGCATACAAAAAGAAAAAAAAAAAGAAGTCACAGAACACAGGTCTCAATGCAGCCTCCAGAACAAGTCAACTGAAAGGAATCCGAGAGTAATTGCAATGATATGGGATTTTAAATAACTTTTTCAAACTCCTTTCTTGTCGAGCACTCTATAATATAAATTATGCTGTTTATTTTCTAAAATATCGGTCTATTTATTTATCTACCCATATATCTAGCCAGCTATTTCTCTATCTATCTATCTATCTATCATCAACACCGCGATTTACAATAATCAAGATAGTGTTTCACAAAAAAAAGTTAAATAATAGTTTGATAATTAAAAAAAAAAGGAATTCAAATTCGAAAAACCAAAAAACAAAACAAAAACCAAAACAAAAGAAAGAACACACAGGTCTTAAAATTGTTATCTTTGTACATGGAGTTGTCGGAGTTCGGTAGCGCGAACATTAAAGTGTCCAGGAAAACAAAGTTGTTGTTTTTTACAATTACAGGAATACAGGATAAATGGCCTGCTATTTTTCTCGTTGCATATCAATCGATCTATTGCTACCTGAGAGGTCATATGGTCCCAGTTATGTACGCTTAGACTGCTACATGTATGGTTGAGATTTTTGAAGAAACACAAACTTCCTAGAGTCGGATCACTATAGAATGAGACAGGATGGTTCTGTGGGAGGGAAAATATGGGGGGGGGGTTGATGGATTATCATCTATGGAAATAACACCTAGAGAGAGAGAGAGAGAGAGAGAGAGAGAGAGAGACAGAGAGAGACAGAGAGAGAGGGAGAGAGAGAGAGAGACGCATGTGACAGCGG